>JAOXNZ010000177.1:21343021-21355787 GCA_028566095.1 Kryptolebias brasiliensis | reverse complement strand
GCTAAATGGCAGAATAATGAGAGAGAGAATGTTTTTAAGGCAATTTTTATTACTTTCTTCAAAGTCAAAAGTTTAAAAAATGCATATGTGTCTTTTTATATGGTGTATGTAAACTTCTGGTTTCAAGTTGTATAATGGGAGTCAACATGAAGTCTACAATAGGTTTGGGTGTGCGTCTTCTGCACGCTTGTGGGATTTAAGAGAGAAACTATAAGTCCTTTTGCAGTAAGAAACACACTGGGTCAAAGAAGACAACAATGGCTTCACTTATAAACTGTATAAGAAGTGTAAAACCAGTTAAACAGTGTTCAAAATGTTCACTAGTTCATTCAATCACTACATCGTAGTCTCTATAAAATAGACTATGTAGTGAATAGGGGACAGCTCAGTGTTTTAGCATTTTGAACACTACTTAAATGCAAAGGTACTGCATATATAGGCACCTAGTATTGTCAGTCAGGTGTTGCATAAATAAACAACACGTCTGAATGTGAGATAATGAACATCATATAGTGCTGAATTTGGCTGAGATGTAGTTAACATAATCTGTCTCCATAACACTGATATACACATATTTGTTACACTTTTCATTGTATTTTATTTAGTTACATAATCACAAATACTATATCACAACCTTGAATAGTAAATTTATGAATTAATATTACCTACAAAATATTTCTGTACAGAACTGTTTGAAGTTAGTTTGTGTACAAATAATTAGTATCTGTGCAAACAATAAAAACAAGTCACAACATTATAACGGTTGAAATGCGGATTGTGTTACATTGGGATGTACAAGATATATTTAACTTGTTTCATACTTAGACCTAAATATATTTCACATATAGTTCACATTTTCCTAATAATCTTTTAGGTCTAACAGAGAAGGATACGAGACACTTTACAATAGATACTGTACATCTACATAATTAAAGGTATTTTCAGCAAGTCTGAAAGATACAATAACGAGGTACAAACATTAAAATTAGCCTCGATTAGCCTGCATTATAATCTGTAGTTTACAACTTCTGGACACAACTTCGACTAAAACACAAGAATAAAGAGTAGTCTGGTCATTTTTTAAGTAATGTTCTGCCTAATAGTGACCAGTAGTTAGTACCTTACCAGCCGTGTCATCAGTCATAGAGCACAAAGAGTGGAGTGGTTGTTTTACAGTATTTAAAGCAACTCTTTCTCAAAAACTACATATAAGTGTCAAAGAACCCTACATTAGCTAATATTAAACCTGTACACTTTTGCATCACACGTTTGTTTAGCTTGGCACTATTTCCTCAACCAAACAACATTTATGTTTATGATAATGACGATGATGTTGAGAGGCTGCTGCATGTGACAGTCTGCCTGACCAGCACATCTAGACTGTCCAAAGGTTTACTCAACTCCTACACTCAGCATCCTCAAGACCTTTGGCAATCAAGGGTCAATGCTCTGCACCACATACATTCACCTAGTAACACTGATGTTGTTTGGTTGGGAAAACAGCGACAAACAAAGTCTGTCATAGAAAAGTAGCAAGTGCAGCATTCTTTCACACCAATATGTTATTTTTGAGAAAATATATATATATTTTTTAAAAAACATTAAAAACATTAAAAAACAGGCCCATATTTGGCTAGCCTTTAGCCTGACCTGGATGAAGACAGACTCTGTGATGATCTGGTACTAATGCTACGTTCCATTTACATTGGAACTCGTAAATGGGAAGTCGGAGTGACGTAATTTCCCACTCAGTGAGAGTCAGAAACAAGACGGACACCCGCAGCAAAGTCTTTATTTTTCTTGCAGTTGCAGAATATGAAATCTTACTAAACAGATACGCACTCCACTCACAGAACATGTTTTAAAACTTGCTATATACACATTAAAAAGTACTAGTTGTACGAGTGATTAAATGTGAAAAACAACTTAAAGAACAAATATTAACAGTAAAAGTAAGAGTTTACTTTCTAAAGTTGCGAGTGGCAGCCATATTGAAATCCTAACTGGGATAGTCGGAGTTGCTCCCACTTTCTGAGTGGGATGTCCAACTTGAGGGGACGTTCCTATTTAAATTTACAACTAGGAACTCGTAAATTCCCATTTCTCAGTACTACTGGAACACACCATAACCACTGATATTTATTTGAAGGATCATCACTTTAAAACTGACCAAATGATTTTTCATCACTTCAGCTGCATAAAGGTTGTGTGGTGAAACCTAGTGTGTGCTAAGACGTTTCTTAGTTGAGGTTTATGCTGGTTTGTTGATCGTAAAATTAATAAAACATGCATCTGTGTGAGAGTTAAGAACACAACAGGACAACTGGAGATACATTTCTATTCAGTCCTGTTCAAAAGATCGTGTTTGGTTCGAAGAAACTGTTTCTGTTTTTCGTATTGTTGTAGTCTGATTGACTTAACAATGCAACCTAGTTTTCAGGTTTCGTTGACTTACATGTCTCATAAGCCCACAAACAGCTAAACTCAGTTTGATTACTTAGGCAGTTTTTCCACATACAGAGGTAATTCTCTACAGAGGCAGTATACAAATTAACTCTGACACAGGACTTACTAAAACTGAAACAAAAAAATGGGATTTGCTTTGTACCTCAGAAAAATTAAAGAGAGTTCAGGTCCTGAGGACTAAAACAGGTGAGTTAATTGGGTAGGTTTAAGAAGTCATTATATCATCCTGTTTTGAAAGCGTCAGGAGTGCCGTGGTGCCATAACCTGGCAGGGAGACTCAGTCTACGATGGCTCAGAGCCTTTTAACCTCTCTGCTCTGATGTGTCCTGTCAGCAACAGAACAAAGTCGCACAGCAGTAAATATTTGTGCAATTATATCCTGCATTGTCTCTGCTGTATGTAAGAGCTCAGAACAGCTTTCCAGAAATCAGACTGTAATTATATCGCCATCTGATTCTGTCCATGGAGTGAAAATGATGAATGAGCTTTATTTCTGTCAAAAGCAACGTGGACTTAAAAAGTAGATCAATATAAGTTTATTTCCTTAAAGATATCAGTGGCTCACTTGGTAATTCTGCACACATTGGATGGCTTTGTGTTCATAAAACCTTTGGGTTTCTGTTTTTGCTTTGCAGTGGCTCTTTTTCTTTTTTCCTTTTTTTATACCTGGGCGGAAATGGTGGGCAACAACCTCAAGAGCTCATGCTGTGAAGCTGAAAACAGAGAGTGAACATAAAGCATGAGTCTAGTAGAAGTAAGACTCACTGAAAACAAAACCCCAGAACTGCACAGAAGGAACCTAACAATCATAAACCTCACAGAGGTTCTGTGGATGCAATAGATGTCCATGCATCAATCGATTCAGCTGTCTTTCTTCAGTGTTTCCACAACTTTGTTTTTAGTCCCATTGTAGAGTGTGGGACTGGTTGTGTTAGTATGTTTTTGATATAGGATGATCTTGTTTTATTGTGGCTCCAAACGGTGCAGCTAGGCATGTGCAGGTGTGAGATTCTGATGGTGTGATAACCTTGAGAAAAAATACCAGAGTTTTACATTATTACAAGATTAAAACAAAACAAACAAAAAACACGGTTTAAGTGTTTTTATATGTGGATGGGCAGACGGACGGACGGATGGATGGACGGATACTTTACTGATCCTTTACAGGAAATTACAGGGTCTCAGTAGTAGCAGTGATGTCACACATAGACAACAGCAACAAAAAATAAAACAAAAACTATAAAAGTTAGTGCATAAAATATACTGAACCAAAGTGTGTGTGGGGGAGGGTGGGTGCAATTAGTAGAATACATTTAGTATCCGTTTATTTATTGCTCATTATAGAACTTGATGGTAGCTGGCAGGAAAGAGCTCCAGTAACGTTCAGTCTTGCACCGAAGGTGTTCTGATGAAACACCTCCAGGGCATGAAGTAGGTGCCTGTTGTAGTTCATGATGGCATGACATAAATAAAGAGAAGTACATTTTCATTTACAATGATATTAAGGCAATTTCTTTGATTTAATCACAAGTATTAGGATATTTTTTTAATTTAACACTATACAGTCAGAAGGTTGTTTGAAAATAGTCTTTTTTCAACAGATTTTAGGGGACATTATGGACATATTTCACCATAAGCAGCTTGTTTAATGACACTGTAGGCAGTTGTTTACATAAATATGTGCCGTTTTACTCAGGAACTGAAGTTTCCCCTTTGAGAGACTCTTTTCTGTTTGGCTGACTGTTCTGTGTACCTGAGAAACTAGGTGTTTCCCTTTAAATAAAATAAGAAGGAAAACCCTGTTGTTTTCCTTTGTCAGCTCAACAAGATAAACCACCAGAGCAATTTATTTATAATTCTAATGTAATTGTGCTCATTGTACAGAATATTACTTCTTGTTTGCTGTTCTGCTCTTTGTAAATTATTGTTGAGAGCCTGACAAGCTGATGTTAGCTGGTCATTAGCCTCCGTAGCTAGCCTGCAGTCCTCTGTTTCTCACCTGCAAACATGCTAAATATTGTAGCTTGTTGCAAACGTTTGTTTTAAAACAGTGTTACCTGGAAAGTAGAGATAGGTGTTGTTCTGGTAAAAAAGCCATGACTGACTGAGTTATCTCAGTCAGTCTCTCTTTTTAATTAGCATGAAAATTTAGGGGAATTTCTCCTTGGCTACCGTACACAACTGAATGCTGGCACAAAGCAACAAGTCCAGACACAGAGGAGGAAATTAAAAAATGCACAGTCTCTGTTATCTTGTTTTAAAGCATTTAACCCGTAGGAATGGTATGCCAGAAAAACTCTGGTTTTGACACCATGACTTTTTAACACCATGACATACAGTATCTTGAAACCAATTATCAGCCCATGCCAAGGTGCAACATGAGGTAGCATCTCACTGGACTGCGACTGTTGGAGCCTACTTTGTGACTCAAAATTGTGGCAAAATAATTCAATTTTCAGTTGAACTCTCATTTTATTCTGAGTGTTTGTGACCAGTGAGCTGTGTTGCCGCATTTTGCACAGCCAGTTTTTGAAAATCACAGCATATTTTTGAGTTTCTGGCTTGGAAAACTGTATTCATCCTTTGTTGGCCATCTCTGCCCACATCATACCCCCCCTCGGTATGATGTACCTTGCCAGCCGCCCCCATTTTTATGAGTTAATCTACTGGAGTATGTCGTAGCAAAAAGATGAGGGAGACAGAAAGACTCAACTTGTTGATTTTTAACAATTTGTATACAGAAGAAATGTCAAGCAGAAAATCTCAGGGATGAGACAGATTCAGGTGGTAGAATCTGTCTGACCTCAGATTGTCAGAGTGTCTTTTTGAACAAAGCTTATCAGTAAGACAGAACAACAACACCAGTCTCGTCAGAACTGGAAGGTTGTATAAGTTAGAGGCTGCATGACCTAACACTGAACTGTGAACAGATTTGTACTGTACAGGACATTTCTGTTCCACCTAACGAGGATGTCTCAAACACACTATCAGTACCTTTTCAGTGAATTTTATTTTTCTAGAACAGAGAACACTTTACAAATGAAGATAAGCAGATTTGGACTAGTTTGTTAATATTTATTAAAAATTGAGAGCCACACAAATGTTTAGAGACATTCTGGAGACTCCCTCATGAATGCCATTTGCCAACTCTTGTTCATAGAAGTTAAAGTACCTCCAACACAGAAGTTGTACATCTCTATTGTGTGCACGCCATAAACTGTCCAGGTGCTGCACTTCCACACTTCAGAGTTCTGTCTTCTGGGTTCCTCAACAGGACATTAAAAACACTGTATAATAATCGATTTCTGACATTTTAAAATCAATTCAGAATCGTTCATGTCTGGATCGTGATGCGTCAAAAAAAAGATTATAAATCTTACCCATAATAATAACAAGAATCACTGAACCAACAAATCCCCATTGACAGATGGGCTAAGAGAAGTAGATTTATTCCCAGAGTTCAGCTGATTCTGCTGCTGTTTGTCTCATTTAGTTTTCCTCTTTTTGGGGAAAGCAGTCATTTAAATGAACTGTGTTTGAAACCTCAAACTACAAGATATACTATCTTTTTTTATTTAAATTATTACAAAAAAAGACTTCATGAAGCGTCTGAGTTTATGTGATTAAAAAAGCCATCAGTCTCAGTAATGTTTGATGTTCGCTCTGCTCTGGATCCTCGCTCTGACAGGCCGCACACTCTGAAGGATTTCAGCAGTGTTTGGTGATCCCTGAGACGCTTCTCATTTCCATAAACTTTGAAATTTGTTTTTTGAGCTGTAACAGTTTTGGCAAAACTCTGATGCGTCCTGAGAGCTGTCCGTCAAACCGAGTCTGAGGGACTGAGGTGACCAGAGACAAACAGATTAAAGACGGATGGTTTTAGATCGATTCTTTTTAAGTTAGCTTGAAAAGAAAATGTAAAAAAAAAAAAAAGGAAGATCAACGACTTTAAAGATAAAAAACAGTGAGTTTTAAAAAGTTTCCTTCATTTCTGTTTAATTTTTAGATTGGATCCAATTTTTTCATTCTGAGGACAGATGTGTTTCAGTTAAAATATAAAACATTTTGAAAGCTACGTACAGTGTGTCCTTTTTCACGGGTTTGTAGTCTTTTCAGTTGGTTTCAGAGCTGTTTAAAAACTAAAGTCCCCCTTCTCTCCATGGGCTGTTTGTCTTCAAGGTTTCTTCTAACAGTCACTGTGTAAAAACGTAATAAAGTTGTAATAAAAACTATTTGGTTGTCACATACGTCACTTTGTATGTCTACAGTGTTCTACATATGAAGCAGATATGAGAAGTTAAAAAGATCCTTCATAATCAGAAGTCAGATATGATGAAAGTCAATGAGAGTTTTGAGTGTGTGCACTCTGAGGGAGTTTGAAACAAAAAAAGTCTTATAGAAGTGGGACACACACTAGCCTGAAGAAAATGAAAATGCCCACGTTTTGGGCATTTTATCAGAGACAGCTGTTATAAATGGACTAAAAGGGTAAGCCCTCCCTAATATTTACAATAAAGACAATAAAGATAAGTAAATTACTCTAAAACAATGTTTAAACTGATTAGTTTGCACTTTAATGAGGTTTAGAATACCATCAGCACCAAATACTCACAAGAAAATTTATAATTTATCATTTATCATTTAGAATCCTTCTAAATGAGCTCATCTTTTATAGCCCAAACAGGGCAACATAAGATTTCATTGGTGTTTATAGGGTTACATGACTGACAGGTGTTGGGCCACACCCCCTTAATTTGCAGCTCATTTAAGCTAATTTAGGGATTGTTTACCCAAAGTTGTTTTTCAGAGAAACTGTAACATTTCTGCTGTAGTTCAACAGTGATTGGATTCTCTGACAGTGAAGATTTTTGGACCCAGGTCTCAGAGTGGAACTTTTCAGACCCTCCATTTGCATTTCAAAGATAGCTGCAACGTGTGAAATTGCACATGCGCACCACAGACAGCTGCAATCACTAGCTGTTCTGCCCATGCACAAGTACATCAACAACAGTAATAATAGCAGATAGCAGAGTGCTGTTTGTGCTACTCACCTTTTTTTAACATGTAGCAGCACCCCAACCTCACTGTCGGTCCAAACAAATGCCTGTGTATTCACCGTTTTGAATGTAACTGTTTACATGCTCCAGACTGCATGTGAGCCACAATGAAAACCTGGCATCAGAGTTGCCAGATATTCAATAATTACCGTTTTTATAAGATAGTTTTAAGGTCTAGTTCCCCTCCTTTTATGTGCACATGTTCATCAATCACAACACACAACTAATCTTACAACCTCACCCTCTGAGAAAGCACACCTCACTCAGCACGTATGATAGTTTGGGTTAAAATACAATCATTTGAAAGCAACAGTATGATAGTTTGTCATTTCCTACCTGGCCACTGTGCCTGGCATGGAAACTACAAAAGATTCAATGAGCACAGGGATGTCCATGTAAACATGTTTGGGTTTTTTTGTTGATCTGCCACAATAAACATTGAAAAAACACTAACTTTTCCAGAGATAGTTCTTGTGCAAACAGGCCATTAGTTAGGTCAGAGGCCAAAGACTTTAGCCAATGAGAGTGAATGTACCTTGATGTGCCCTCTCCGCTTGTTAACTGTATAAACTGTATAGAGAGTAAGGTTTGTGAGAGTAAAAAGACTGCAAAAATGTTGGAAGGTTTTAACAACTCAAAAGTTAGTGTGGCTAAGCACCAAGTTTAACTTTCTGTGGTAAAACCTTCCAAAATTCTAAAACTTAAACTGTGATTGTGCAGAAACCATAAAAGATATTTAAGTGGCAGTTCAGAAATGTAAAGTCCAACTTTCTGTGACCCATTCAAACTTTAAATGATCTTTCTACTGTGAAGTCTGTCTGAGCTGTAGAGCTCCAAAGACAGCTGGGTTATTGCACTCTTTTCACCAGAATCTCATCATCTTTGTGAAAGATTTTTGCTTTTTTTGTGAATTTCGTCTAAGTTGTACAATGCACTGCTACAGATAGTCAGAGGACATTGTTCCTGATTGAGCAGCACATTTTAGTTTTGTTTTCTTTTCTTTTTCGTTCTGCGTTTTTTTTGCCTACCACCAAAACTTATCAGTGTTCATCTACAACTGATCTACTTTAGGAGTCAACCCTATTCAAAATGGCCACAAACTGACCTTAAAAAAATACAAAAATGGCTACGACCCAGTTCATTTTACAGATATTGACCTAAGAAACAAAAATACTTTGCAGATCTGTTACATGGGACAGGTGCATAAGAAAAGGAGAGTTTAATCCAAAGAAGCAAAAAGACACTCCCGCAGAAATACTGACCTAAAATTTGGCGTTGTAGTAGTTGAGACTAATCTGATAACACATTGGGCAAGATCTTCGTTTAAAACTCATTCTGTTAGCAAAAAATCTCATGAACTATAGGATGAATTATGAAAAACATTTAAAAGGTAATTAATGGATGTACAGTTGAAACCAGATGTGTACATACACTGTATCATTTTTTCTCATTGATTGCCATTAAATCCAACTAAATATTTCCTGTTTCAGGTCAATTAAGATTTCCAAAATTTTTTCTATTTGTTAAATGCCCGAATATTAAGAGAGAGAATTATTTTTGTTACTTTCTTAAGTCACAAGTTTCCATTTATTTTCTTAGTATTTAGTAGCGATGTCTTTAAACTGTATGTCTTGGGTCAAACGTTTTGGCTTCTCTCACAACAGTTTGCTGGAATTTTGTCCCATTCCTCCTGACAGAACTGGTGGGGGCTGAGTCAGGTTTATAGGCCTTGTTCACACACAGCTTTTCAGCTCTGTCCACAAATTTTCTTTGGGACTGAGATCAGGGCTTTGTGATGGCTTTGACTTTGTTGTCCTTAAGTCACTTTGTAACTAATTAGGCAGTCTGCTTCGGGTCATTGTCCATTTGAAGACCCATTTGTGTCCAAACTTTAACTTCCTGGTTGACGTCAAGATTTTCCTTCAATATTTCCACATAATGTTCTTTCTTCATGATGCCATCTTTTTTGTGAAGTGCACCAGTCCCTCCTGCATTAAAACACCACCACACCATGATGCTGCCACCCCCATACTTCACAGTTGGAATGGTGCAAACTTCCCCCATTTTTCTCCAAATCTAACAATGGTTATTATGGCCAAACAGTTCATAATTTGTTTCATCAGACCACAGGACATGTCTCCACAAATGTAGGGTCTTTGTCCTTGTTTATTGTAACCTGACCTTTGTATGTTGCTTTCAGAGTAATGGCTTCTTCCTCCCTGAGTGACCGTAGATAATGACACTCTCTTATCCAACATGAAGAAAGCACTCCTATCCACTGCTCGGTTTGTAAAGTGCTCAGAAGTATCAAGAGGAAAAGTTTAAACCAATATGACTGAGAAAAGTCCATCCACCTCAAATAGTTTCTAACCGAACCTGGATTTGTGGAAAGCTCTGCCTTTCTCGCTTATAATCTGACATTAAGTGTGATGGATTAATGACAAGCATGTGCACTGCTGGAGACAGCTGTTAAACTGTGAAGAAGAGTCCGAGACTCTTTCAGCTCTGCAGTGAGATAAAAAAAAAAAACCTAAAAGGGTGGAGGTGACTATAGGCAACTATGATTTAAACTTAGCACAAAAAGTCCTGAAATGTGTGTTTGGTTGATTATTTCTCTGTTAGATCAATGCTTTTTGGCAATAAATCTAACATCATTGGAAAGGGCCCTAAACCTAAACGGAGCCACATTTGTTGGGAAAATGCACCGGTGGGTTGAGCAGTAGAGTTGAGTTTGTGGGCTGCACCCATAAAAAAAAGTTGCCAAATTTCTCTGCCAAGCATCTTATTCTGCTATTGACTCATGTTTGATGAAGTTTATTGGATTGGATGATTGAAGTCTGAAGAAGCAAGACATATCAGCAATTGAACATTCATTTACCAAAGAGGAGCCTCAGTAGGATGTGGAAGAACCATACACAGCCACAACAGCCTGGCACCTCCTCCTCATGCTGATCACCAGCTTGGTCACAGTGGTGTGGGATGACATCTCATTCTTTAACCAGCGTTTTGTCACAAGTCAGTTACTGCGGTTGTGTTGCTCACTCTTGGACAAACAGCACGTTCAAGCTGATCCCTCAGGTGTTTAAAGGGGTTGGGGTCAGGGGTCATTCCACCCTCTCCACTCCCAAAATCTGGAGGTATTCTCTGATAAACCCAGCTCTGTGGGGGCGAGGGTTGTCATCTTAGAGAACAGAGTTTGTCCCAGACCAATCAGGCACCTGACTGTCAGCACCTGGGGTACCAAAAGCTCAAAACAAGAGTCAATATCAGAAAAAGTACCAGATTTGGCCATTTTTCATGGGCACGACCCACATAACTTTGCTGCTCAACCCACAAATGCATTTTTAGGGGACATAAACAAGCTTTCCAATGATAAAAGATTTCTTGCATTGTTACAACAAAGAAATAATCAACCAAACACATTTCAATACTTTTTGTGCCAAGTTTATATATTTTTATACTTACACATATGCACTTACAAATGATGAGGCCACACTGCAGCTATTTAAGTGAAACATTTTGTACAGTTTGTCAAAAACCAAAACAAAACAAAACCCTACAGTTTCTGACCAACACCTGCATGACTCACGACTCCCACTTCAAGGTGATACGGTCACTTTTTAAATTATATGGTTTCAAAAGTACAAAATGACTGCTGGTGTGAACAGCTTAATTATGAATCACTGCTGTAAAAACGTTTTCTTTTTCAAATTTGACATAAATTGCCACTTTAAAGATGAAACATGGCATTTTAAAATGAAAACTTTTAAATATCAAAACATTACACTGAGGTAGAATGAATTGAAACTGCTCCTAAAACGATGAAGAACACCGACTCTGTAGCCAGGAGGACAGGAAGAGACTGCGGCTGAGGTTAAGATGGAGCTACCTGCAGGGTTACAGATTCAGTAGCTGGACGTGGATCAGTGAATAAGTTAGCAAAAAGTTGTAAAGTGTCTAAGGGGTATTGGGAAAAAAAAAAAAAAAAGTTTGACGTTTCCTAATTTAACTTGAACAAATTTTTATTTCGTTTTTTTTGTCTGAATGCAAAACAAAACTCACAATAACAATGCAAAAGTGTTCATGAGAACTAAACAAACAAAAAAAAATGCATTAATGGGATGACTCTATAGCAGCTGCTCAGATATTGATAAAAGAAGAGTGTGGTGAGAGGAGAGGAAGACCGGCGGCTGGACGCTCGGGGAGATCTGACCAGCTTGTTGCAGCGGCGTTGACAGTTTATCAGAGTCCTGCGGGGTTAACAAACTCATACAAACAGATTCTTCAGTTTGGCTCTTATTCCACGGCGAAGCCACACGTCTCCTCGATCGCCGTCAGCAGCTTGTCGTATAGTTTTTCGTAGCTCTCGTAGGGGGGAATGTCGATCCGGTTGAAACTGGGGGATTAAAGTCAGAGCGGCCAAATAAACAAAAGCCAAACTGATAACTAATTGTTTCAACTTGAAGCTTTCCAGCATGTCACGGTAGGAAAGTCACCTCTGTTAATACTAAACTTATTGCTGGCTGAACTCCACTTCAGTTTCCGTTTACTGGTAATACTGAGAACCTGCTGCATCTGTTAAAGCTGACTGAGATCTTTGTAAAGATTAGACATCAATAATGCAAAATGCAAATTAAAAACACCCCCTACAATCATTAAAGCCCATCGTGTTTTTTCATGCAGGCGATGTGTGTGGATGTGTTTGAGCGTGTGGAGCTCACCAGGTGTGGGCTTTGGGCAGGTTATTTGTGTTGGCATCTATCTGATGAATGGTGAAGAGTCTGGGTCCTGCAGCACCTGCCATTAAAACACAAACAGGATTCATTCATCAGGCGCCATTTAGAGAACTAACCGAGTCCTGATCCACTCGTTTTCTGTGTTCAGATAAAATCTCATGTCATCACAGCAAAGGCTGTTGTTTTTATAAGGTTCAGAAATATTTATTAGAGACAGAACAGTAGCATACAAAGGTCTGAAATCATTCCTCATTTTCATATTTTGCTTCCAAAGGAACAGACATTCTTGTAATCTTTTAAAGTGGTCTTAATCAGCTGTTCTCCAGCCTTTTTGAACACCTTTTAAAATTTTCCTTTAAATATTGGCTATTTTTTCACTCATTTTCTGTCCCGTCCTTGTAGTTGACCGTTTTTTTTGTTAAGCCACCTAATTTTATCCTGTGAATCATTCAATTCCTAAAATGAAGGGATGAAGTATAAAATAAAACTTATCAAATAAGCCATTTT
>JAOXNZ010000177.1:21284081-21294604 GCA_028566095.1 Kryptolebias brasiliensis | reverse complement strand
CGGCTGAAACTTTAGTTTATCTTAGCATAGTTGAATTAGCTTAACCTATAACTGAATCAGCTTTAGCATAGTTGAATCGGCTGAAACTTTAGTTTATCTTAGCATAGTTGAATTAGCTTAACCTATAACTGAATCAGCTTTAGCATAGTTGAATCGGCTGAAACTTTAGTTTATCTTAGCATAGTTGAATTAGCTTAACCTATAATTGAATCAGCTTTAGCATAGTTGAATCGGCTGAAACTTTAGTTTATCTTAGGCATTACCGTAGCTGAATTAGCTTAACCTATAACTGAATCAGCTATAGCATAGTTGAATTGGCTGAAACGTTAGTTTCATGTTGCAAAGCACTTTGAACCGCCTTGTTGCTGAAAAGTGCTATATAAATACATTTTACTTACTTACTTTACTAAGTATAAGCACACACTTCTTACATCCTGCTGCTACACTTAAAAAGCTATCTACAACAGGAAAGATATTTATTGTTCACCATTTTTATACAGAAACCTACTTCAAAATGACTGAACTACACCCCCTAAATGTTTTTGGAGGGTTTTTTTGTGTATGTTTGTGTTTTTTGTGTTTTGTTTTCAATAGAAATGCCAATCCCATCTATTAATCTTTACATATGGTCTATTTGTTGTTGATGTTGTTTTTTGTGTGTTTTTTTGTGTGTGTGTGTGTGTTTGGGGCACGCAGAAAGTAAATCCCTGACCATTATTCAAACTTTTCCTGTAATGTTACAGAATTTACATAAAATGTTTCAGACTTACACATAAAAATAGCCCCAAAACTGACTGCATTAAAACCCCCCAGAACCCCCTGATGCCTTTTAATGCCAGAAGTTTAAATTAAAACCATCTTATGTTGAGAAATGACGTAGGTGCAGCTGTTTTTGTCAAACCTCGCAAATGACATTACGCACAATCTAACGCCGTCTTGTGAGTGTGTAGGAATCCTGAGCAGCGCATCCTTTTTCCTTCTTTTTTCGGCGCAGACGACTGAGAGCAGCTAAAGTCCGGCTGGCTGTAACGGCCCGAATGAGGAGGGAGGAGAGCAAAGCTGCTCATCATAATAACGCATTCAGTAAATCATTCGAAACAGGTAACAATAACTCATCTGCATGGTCGCCCCTCCTCCGTCTTTGTTGATGTTTCAGTGAGCCCGACACCGCAGCTCTTCATCCCACAGTCCTAACCTGACGTTCATCATTTCTCCATCCTGTCTCCTAATGAAGTTTCCCATAAAAGTGTCATTAGGCTGTAACAAGGGGGCAGGGAGGAGGGATCCCCCCTGCACATCTTAACGCACATCATTATCTGGAACTCATCTCCGTCTACATTATCCAAAGATACTGAATCATCATAATTCACAATGACCACACCAGCTTCATTTCTTTTCCCTCCTTTCTGTTACTCATTGTGTGTCAGTTCAAACTGCAGATAAATCCTTGAAGGTGTGTCAGTGGGCCTTTTTGAATCTACACTCTGAGATTTATTCTGGCAAACAGAGAAATTCATTTCCACACTTTGTCAGAAGGCATTAGGGAAACATTAAAGGGGCCGTTAGCGAGCGGGATATAATTCTCTAACATTTTCCAACATGGTGTGGAGCTAACACATTACCTCTGAGGAACACGACTTCTCTGATCCCCAACGAGCTCAGCTGACCTCCAAAGAAAAAAAAAAAAGAAGATCAATATTTCAAATGAAATAAGGCACTCAGTGCTCTGCAGCAGTGATATGCTCACCTCTGCTCGGAGGCTGGTGGAGACTCAGATCGGCCCTATGAATAAAACCTTTATCACCACAGGTCAGTTAGCAGGTTTGGATTAGAGGTTAATATTCAATATCACTGAGTAGATCAACACACAAAAGATGTTCCTGTCTGAATGTGTCCGACTCATTCAAATCCATTACACGCTTAAAAAAAATATTGAGAGGCTCTCAATGTGAACATGTTTGCTGTATTTACTCAGAAAAGTTAAAGAGGCACAGTCCACTCAGAAACAAGGAACCTCATCAACAACCTGTGATGGCAGCTGGTGAAACACTTAAACTGTACTGTTACTACACAGCCAACCTATACAGCAGGTCTGTGTGAGTGCTGAGTCGGCATTCATACTGTTGCATTTCTGCAGTCAAACTACTTCTGCATATTTTCACCATTCCTATAGCAAAATATTCAGCTCCATTGGGAATAGTAAGCTATGACTTGTGGGTTTGTAACTACACTTTTGTACTACAGGTGACCACAGGTGAGGCCTGGAATGTAGATGGGCCAGTAAATAGACCAGGACCACAATAAACCAGGACAAAAGCCTTGTTACTGCAGGCAAGGCCCTGTTTGTCCATCCTACCATCCCTCCTAAACAAGACTCCCAGATACTTCAGAGAATGTCATTTTTGTTCGCATAGCAGCTTTTTCCGCCCCTTCTCAATACAAGGCCCTGGCTGAACTTTTTTGCACAGAGGTTTGCATCAAGTATTGTGTGACTGGTCAGAAGTTGTTGTGGGTGTGTTTATGTGGAAAAGCCTGTGAGCTTAAATGGAGTCATTTTGTTTCTACTGCTCTGCTGAGAAGCAGCTGGTTGAAATACAGCCGTCTTTACAGCTGTTCCAGCAAAACTTAGAAACCTATGAACTTAAAAAAACCACAAGGAGACACAGGCGGTTCTTCGTGGCTGTGGTGGCCGGGAGGAAGTACGCCTCGACCGGGCAGCATCGGGACATGTTGCCTTCGTTCGCTCATTATTGTGCACCGTTATATTTGCAAATGCCAAACGGCGTGTTCTGTTTCAGTCTGTTTAATAAACACGTCTGGTCGCGGTGAGGGAAGCAAAATTCTGTACAAGGACAGGAGAGGTGAGAAGCCGACGGGAAGAAACCCGTTTTAATGCTGCAGGAAGAGGGAGGAGCTTCCTTGGAGTTCTGATCTGAGTGTCTCGTGGATGAAAGGTGTGTGCGAAAATGAACGTCTCGCAACCACATGACCGTAAACTGACTTTGCGACTTCTTATGGAGTATGCTGGAGCCTTTAGAGGAGCTGACTCTCATCCTGTTCACTTCATACTCAGCTGCTGAAATTCCAAGTTGTTAATTAGAAGCTGTTTTTGATGAGCACATTGGTAAAAGGTTCTGGCCCAAAACTTGGGGTTTAATTTCATCTTTGTAGTCTCTAACTACTGCTGTCATGTTAGCAGCGTTCTTGTGCTCTGCAAAGGTATTGTTTCTAGTTAAAGTGATATTTTTAATATTGCAGATAGAAAAGTGCCAAAAAGAAAAGAAACTGTTCACTCCTGGAACAGAACTCCAGGCTCAGTGAATCCCACTGAGTCCAAAGGTGAATGGGACTCAGCTTCATCCATGATGAAAGAGGTTTGGGAAAAATAAGAAATCCTTGAACACTGATTTCCAACTATTTTTGCTGCTTCTTTTAATTGCTTTCTTTATCCAGTTTGGTTTTGCACTCTGAATAGGAGGTTGATCCAAGTCAGCGGACTCACGATGGTTTCAGTAAACTCTATGGAGCACGGGTACAGACAGAAAACGGCTCAGAGTGGAGCGCAAATGAAAAAAAACTTGAAGTCCGGGGCTGTTTTTAACCACAGATGAGTCTTTTATAACCAAGCTAAGAAAAGTGTGAATGGCATTACTTTACAAATATAAACTGATGGATAGTTTGACCTGATGATTGAAAAGAGATGGAAAAAAAATCCAGTTTAGTTTTTCTTCTGGTGAACATGAACATTTTGTTGCAAATCTTACAACAAAATTGCTTCATGGTTGTACATGACTGCTGCACAATCAGGCTATAGTGCCTGTTGGTATTCTTATGTGACGTATGGCTGGGCAGTTGTTCCGATAATTCAGTTTATTAACAATGGGAAACAGCAAGTCTCCCATGATTTGATGTTAGGAATAAATAAAATGTACTTTGTTGATGTTAGACCAAAGTGTTGTACTTAATACGGTGCATATGACATTTAATAAAAGCAATTCCTCAATTCCATTTTGGTCAAACCTTAAAAAAAAAAAAAACATTATGCACAGTCTCATGTATATCGCAAGATGGCACACTCAAAGTATATGTAAGTAACTCTCAGCTACTACCACATACAACTTTAGCACAATAGTTGTAAAATAGTGTGAGCTATAGCCATTTTTGTGTTGGCTAATGTTAATTAGCTGTGGCAGTCATCTTGAATTAGATTGGCTCCCAAAATTACTCAGTTCTAAATGGACATTCAGTGATTAATTTCTGAAAGTTTCATTAAAATCTGTCTAGTGGTTCATAATATATTTTGCTAACAGAAAAACAGGCTTGATGCCAACATTTAATGCTACAGTTCTGAGCAAAGAGCTCAAGCAATGAGTAGCACTTGGAGTGTGTGTTGTGAATGACTCTCAGCTACAACCACACCAAATCTTAGCTCAATATCTGTGAAACTGACTGAATTAAAGCCATGTTTGTGTTTACTAAACTCAGTTGGCTGTGGCAGTCATCTAGAATTGGGTTGCCTCCAAAAGTTAATCAGTTGTAGATGCGCATCCAGTAAATATTTCCTGTACGTTTCAGTGAAATCTGTCCAGAGCTTCATGAGATATTTTGCCAACAGACAGACAGAGTTGACTCTGAACAGTTAATGGCAAAAATTTAAACAAAAATCTTGCACAATCTGTTAGTGGTCAGAGGAGGTGTTGGGGATCAGTCCCATCTACTACCACACCAAACTTTAGGTCAATATCTGTAGAACTGACAAAGTTTAAAGCATTTTATGTGCTTTTAGGGCCAGTTGTGGCAGGCTGTGGCAGCCATCAAAAACTGGGATGACTCCAAAAGTTATTCAGTTGTAGATGTGCATTCAGTGGTACATCCTTAATGTCAATTTTGCAAAATAGACTGTTGTTTAGAGTAAAAAAATCTAATTTAAATGTCGGTGGGATAGCATTGGCTCAGTCTAAAAATGCAGACATAGTAGATTCAGGCATTGCATATACACTGATGAATGTTTGTGCAAAGCATGTGCAGTTTGATTTTTGTGAAAAGAAATCTGTTTTTCCTGTGACATGTATGTGCAATACATAGACAACTTCATTTCTTGTGAAAATATGTGCAGTAGTTGAAATCATTTTCTATATGTGTCAGACTTGTGCAGAATTTTTTCTTTTTGATGTCCTCCTACTTTTATGAAGGTAACTCGTGGAAAACTCAACCGGAGTAACTGTATTTTGTAAAGGCAATAAACTTTCTAATCTAAGAGCTTTAAAAAATACTTCTGTTTTTGTCTTTTTGAAACAATTTACACATTAGAAGCCCAGAGCTAAAGTTTGTGCATTAGCCACAACAGTTCTAAAAACATTACAGTTTACATTAAAACTGTAATAATGTAGAACATAAAAATTTTCCGGACTCCGGGGTCATGACTCCCACCCCCACAGCCAAACAAAACGTGTTGGACACTCGAAGCAAACCGCCCACGGAAATGCTGAAGTTTAAAAGTAAAACTGAGCAGTTTGGAAAGAAAACCGATCTGGTGTCTGTGAACAAGGACGGCAAGTTACTCGTTGCATCAATATTTCGTGTATTACTGTGATATCAGGCCGTTTTTGTGAACAGCGATGGTTTTGAACGAACTAATCACCTCCTGCTGATTTTTCTTTGCCTGTTTTCTCCAGTAACTCTGAGAAATTGATCATTTTTAGTTGGACAGCCTTATTCAGAATGTGGTGAACAGTATTTTAAATGTACATACTTGGTCCCAGTTTACTTATTAATTTATTGTTTGTTAATAAATTATTATGAAATTTCGATGGTGCATTTAGCTGTTAGCACTGGGAGGATGTGTTAGACATCACTAACATTTGTTACCACCCCAAATTTTAGCTCAGTATTGCAAACTGCTTCTGCATACTTTGTGCTATTTTACCAATCATAGATGAAAATGTTCAGTTTGATCAGAAGTGTGTTTTGACGTTTAGTATTTGTAACCTTTAGTTTCTGAATTATTTAATGTCATTTATAAAACTAAATCCCCACAGAAATACATATTTATTTCTGTCCAAAACATTAAAGTATAATTACCTGCTCTACCTTTGTCTTCTTTTGTTACTTTTAGCTATGGTTTTGCTAATTTTAGCTTGTAGCCACTGTCTAATTAATTTTAGCTTTTAGCTATGATTTTACTACCTTTAGTGTTTAGCTAGTTTGGCTGATTTTGCATTTTAGCTATGATTTTCTAATTTTAGCATTTAGCTACAGTTTTGCCAACTTTAGCTTTTAGTTATGATTTTACAACCTTTAGTTTTTTGCTACTGTTTTTCTAATTTTTACTTTTAGCTAGGATTTTACTGCCATTAGCTTTTAGCTACTGTTTTGCTGATTTTTTTATTTTAGTTATAGTTTTGCTAATTTTTGTTTAACTATAACTTTGATAATTTTAGCTTTTAGCAACAGTCTTGCTATGTTTAGCTTTTAGCCACTGTTTTGCTAGTTTTAGCTTTTAACAATGGTACTGCTAACTTTTACTTTTAGCTACAGTTTTGGTACATTTAGTGCTTGGTTACCGTTTTGGTAATTTTTCCTTTTAGCTATGTCTTTACTATGTTTAGCTTTTAGCTACTGTTTTGGTAATTTTTACTTTTAGGTATAATTTAGCTAATTTCATCTCTTAACTATAGCTTTGCAAATTTTAGCTTTTAGCAAGAGTTTTGCTACATTAAACTTTAAGCCACTGTTTTGCTAATTTTAGCATTTAGCTGTTGTTTTGCTAATTATAACTCTTAGCGACTGTTTTACTACAGTTAGCCATTATCTAATGCTTTGCTAATGGTAGCTTTTAGCTACTGTTTTGCTTGTTTTAACTTTAACAATTCAGTTAACACTGTATTTGTCAACAAATTTCAGAAAAGTCATTCAGCAGTCAGCGTTCACACTGCATTTTAGCAGAAAATGTCATTTTTTTTAGTTGCCCCCCTTCCACCTGGAAGTAAGGCACTGCTAACGCTGAGCATGAGGCAGCAATAATGCACCAAGTTTTTTGTGTTTTACCAGACCAGGAGCTAGTTTTGACACAAATGGCCCCCACCCCCCTACCCCCACCTTAAAAAACTACAATCAAATAGTAAATAGAGTCTATCTGTGTGTAATTTAATCTCAGTATAAATGCAGCTGTTCTGTGAAGGCCTCAGAGGTTTGTTACAGAACATTAGTAATCAAACAGCATCATGAAGACCAAGGAACACACCAGTCAGGTCAGGGAGAAAGTTGAGTTTAAAGCAGGGTTAGGTTTTAAAAGAATCTCCCAAACTTTAAAGGTCTCACAGAGCTCTGTTCAGTTTATCATTTTCAGATGGTGGATTTATTTTTATTTGTTAAACCTTTAAAAACCGAGTATTTTCTTCTGCTTCTGCTTTGTTTTGGGTTATAACATAACCCCTCAGTAAAGTACTCTTAATTTGAGGTTGTAAGATTTATTTCTTTATATTTAACCTTAATTTAACCAGGTGAGTCCTGTAGAGATAACAAGATCTCTTTTTTAAGGGAGGCCTGGACATGAAGGCAACAGCACCACTTCATACAAAAAAGAAAAGAAAGGGCATAATGTAATAAACACCTTTTGCAAAAAGCCTGAATAAATTGATACATGTGAGCCCTTTGTGTGTGGAGCGGGACGGGGCAGGCAAGTATTTGAAAAATAATTCCATGATAACCAACAAATTTGCAGAGTATTTCTGCTTGGAATGCCCATCTCTGCTTTTGGATGTGAACACAGCAGTGACCCCGGTTGGACATTATGAAGCGTTGCCAGATGCAGTGATGGATTCCTTGTGGTGTTTCTGCTCAGGGAGCCGACCGAGTGGAGTTCTCACTCATGAAGGAGGACCAGTTTATGGATGAAGGAGAACCTAATGAGTCTCTGAGGACTCCGAGGAGCAAAGACCGACTCTAGATCCTTAAAAGAGCTGCTGCTGCTGCACAGAAGAAAAAAAAGTCTTCAGTCCCTCATTTAATCATCATCTTTTCTTTCTCTATCACTTTGTTCTGAACTTTGTAGAATCATCAGAAAACATAAAGCAGATCAAGAATCTGATTCGTGTGAGTGTTTTGTGTTTGAGTCTTTCCTGAACAGAGGAGGATCAGCAGGAGGGCGTGGTCCATCTGAGGCAGCATCCACACCTGACAGCAATTAAGCCTCTTGTTGCTGTGGCTTTTTAAGGAGCATCTACACAACCAGTCAGCGCCTGATGATTGCCATACCTGATAGAGTCAAGTCAAGAGAGACTCTTAAATTCCTCTTTGAGAGACTGACAATTTGTCTTCCGTATTTCCCTCATCTTACCTCCGTGCTCTCTGTGCTCCCCAGGTCAGCTCTCTGGTGGTTCCCTCAGCCCACCAGTTCCAGCTTCTCCAGCCTCACCTCCATTTGAATCACCTTAAGCTCTCCAAGTTCTGGGTTGTGCTCAGCTCTGTCGGCTCCTGCCTCCTTCTGCCTGCCTGCTTTCCAACAATCTGTTCAGGAAATAAAGACGCGATCCCCATCAGATCACAAACCACCTACCTCCACGGATCCAGCTTGTCCCTCCTCGCCAGGATGCCGACACCAAGCTGTAAGTTACATTTACGTTCTTCCAACCACCAGATCAGCTCAAGATTCAGTTTTTCGCCCTAACCTCCTCCATTCCCATTTCCAGACACCGCCACCAGCCTAGTGGTCCAGTCCATTCCTTATTACTTTCTGCAAAAATATACTGGTTTCATTTTTGTAAGACTGTGTCCCATCTTGATTCTGCATGTGGGTCAGAAAGCTTTCTGAAAACATGTCAGAATCCAATTTAAGCTCTTTAGTTGTAGCTGTTCGCTGCTGAAAACAGTTTAGTTTCTCAGGGTGATGACTCTGGATTAAAGTGTTAAGTTTCACGGTTTGGTGTGGAAAATGTCCTGAACTGCTCTGCTGATCAGACAAAAAAATCTAACTTTTTAACAGTTTATACACAGTATCACTAAGAAGAAACTTCTTTTAGGCATGGAAAAACCCCAACAGCAGTTTCAGATCAGTGCTGGTCATTTTATACCTCTGCCACATTGTACCCTGATTTCATTTCATACCAGTAGTGTACAAAACTGTTAACGTTTGGCATCCGCTCCACGCAGAGGCAAAGTGATGTTTGTGGCTGTGTATGTGTGATTTTTTTTGTCTGTAACTTTAGCAAAATGTCTCATGAATCACTGAATGGATTTTAATATTAGATGTTTATCTACGACTAACTGATAACCAATACATATGGTCCTTTCAGTGTCAATGTCTTTGCTGAAAACTTTGACAAAGCAGGAGTCATACTCCATGAGAAATCATGAAGTCGGCTCTCATTCACTTGATTACAAAAACTGCATCATTTGTTCTCGCAGCAGCTTCGTCCGCCGCTTCTCGACACAAGGCCCTGGCCAAACTGTTACTCACAGGAGTTTGCATCAAGTGTTGTGTGATTGGTCAAAAATTGTTGTGGGTGTGTTTATGCTGAAAATCCGGTGAGCTGTAATGGAGTCATTCTCCTTCTACTGCTCCGCTGAGAAGCAGCTGGCCGAGGCCGTTAGGAAATACAGCCGTCTTTACAACTGTTCCAGCAAAACAAGGACAGGAGAGTTGAGAAGCCATCGGGGGAAAAAAACAGTTTTAACGCTGTAGGAGGAGAGAGGAGCTTCCCGGGAGTTCTGAGCCATGTTTCTTGTGGACTAAGAAAGGTGTGTGCGAAAACAAAAGTCTCTCAATCATGTGACCGTGAACCGACTTCTTATGAAGTATGCCAGAGCCACCACTGTTAGAGTCAACCAAGTTTGTCTTTTGCCAAATTTGTCATAAACCACTGGATGGAATTTAATGAGGGCTCTCAGAAAGTAATTATTGGTGATTAACTTTAGCACTCAAACCAATTCAAAATGGCCACCACAGTTAATCAATCTTAGCCTATACACAGATAGATACCTTAGTGAATTTAGCCAATATCGAGCTATAGTTTTGTGTGTGGGTAGGAAACAGTCAGTAACAACACATACTCATAGCACTAACAGATAATGTGAGAGTTTGCGATGTTGCTTAAGACTGTGCATAATGTTGTTTTTAAGGTTTGACCCATCCACATTAATAAAAATGGGGGAAGCGTCTCTGCCTTCTCCCGCTGCTCGGATTTGAAGCCAAAATGCAAGTTGTTTTTTTTTTGGGTGCCCGAGCCGTTGCGCTAGGGCTGTATCCTTAACAGGAAAATCACAGATACACACCCTCCCAACTCACTAAAGGGGCTGTCAATCACAGTGTACAACATTTGTCTTTAAAGCTGAACTGAAATCAAACATAAAAAAATTGACATTTCATGTACACTCACTGGCCACTTTATTAGGTACACCTGTCCACCTGCTCATTAACGCAAATGTCAAATCAGCCAATCACATGGTAGCAACTCAATGCATTTAGGCATGTAGACATGGCCAAGACGATCTGCTGCAGTTCAAACCGAGCATCAGAATGGGGA
>JAOXNZ010000177.1:21253324-21276279 GCA_028566095.1 Kryptolebias brasiliensis | reverse complement strand
CCTTTTCTCTTTAACTGGTGTTGAAAGCCAGGGAGAATAGATGTGTTTTCAGTCTAGACTTAAACTGACCTACTGACAAACTGAGAAAGTTTTACAGAGAGAGGGAGACTGTTCCACAGTCTAGGTGCTGCCACAGAAAAGGCTCTGTCACCTCTTTTCTTTAGCCTGGCTTTAGGGACAGATAATAAAAGCTGGTCGGCTGACCTCAGGGCTCTGGATGGAGTGTAGGGCTGCAAGAGCTCCCTTTAAGTAAGAAGGGCCCATAGAATTGAGACACTTAAAAACAATCAATAAAACCTTAAATTTTACCTGAAAAACAACAGGGAGCCACTGAAGGGTGCGCAAAACAGGGGTAATAAAGTCACGCCTCCTTGTTTTCGTCAGCAGACGAGCAGCAGCATTTTGTATGCTCTGCAATCGCTGCAAGGAACCTTGGTCCAACCCTAAATACAATGAATTACAGTAATCTAAACGCGATGTAACGAAAGCGTGGATAGCCCTCTCGAAATCCGGTAGAGGAAGATAAGATTTTATCTTAGCCGGAACCAATTTAATGCTGTACCTTTAATACCAACAAGTGACTCCAAACGGGTCAAAAGGATGCTATGATCCACTCTGTCAAAGGCAGCAGACAAATCTAAAAGTAAAAGAACTGCTGATTTGCCCGCGTCAACAGTTAAAAGAAGATCGTTTAAAACTTTTAAAAGGGCAGTTTCAGTGCTATGGCACATTTTAAAACCAGGTTGAAATTTTTCACCAATTTAATTTATGTCAAGATAAGTCTGCAGTTGGATATGACCAACTTTCTCCAAAACTTTAGACATAAATGGCAAATTAGAAATAGGTCTAAAGTTAGACAACACATTTAAGTCTACGTTGCTTTTTTTTAATCACAGCATGTTTCAAAGTAGTAGGAAAACATCCGGACATCAAGGAAGCATTTACCATTTTGACAATACCCGAACCAATACAGTCAAAAACATCTATAAACAAACAACTAGGAATGATGTCTAAAGGGCATGAAGAAGCCTTTAACTTTTTAACAATTTTAGTCAGTTCACTAAGGGACACAGGCTCAAAAGAGTCAAAGACCGCATGACAAACTGATGGAGCATCTAGATCCACGCTAGATAGAGAAGACAATCTAAGATCAGAAATTTTGTTTCTGATCTTATATTAAAAAATTCTCACAGAGATTGGGTGAAGGAACAGCAGTCTTACTGTCACAAGGAAAAATAGATTTCAACGTATTAAAAAGCATATATGGTTTGTGAGAATTTAAGGAAACACGGTTTGACAAGAAGCTAGATTTTGCAGTTTTAACAGCTCTCTGATAATTAGCAAGTCCGTCTCTAAGAATTTGTAAAGAAACATGAAGATGATCCTTCCTCCACTGGCGCTCAGCGCGTCTTCACTCATGTCGGAGTTCACGTGTCTGCTCGTTTAGCCAGGGTTGTGCCATTGGGTTAGACCGCTTCAGCCTAAATGGGGCTTCTGAGTCCAGAACCTCTGTACAAGTTTCATTAAAAATAGAAATAAGTTCATCTGGAGTAAAGAATGGCCAGAGGCACCCTAAAAGACAGACTAGTCTGAGCGCCCAGTTTGCAGAATTGTTTTATAAAGAGCCTAGAGAGACAGACAATCCCTCTCTCACACAAATGCACAGACACAAGCAATTACTTGATCACCCACCTTTCATGGGAGCAGACGATTACTATCTGACCTTTAAATATTTATTGTTAACCACTCAACCAATCAAAGTGCTTGATTAGGTTTAGGAAGTCAAAGTACTTGGTTACGTTTACAAATGAAAGGTTTTTGATTAGGGTTATGAACTAAAAGTTACAGATGTGCTGCAGTGCATGAACGCAGATGTTCCAACTAAATGTTATAAATTAGACAGCTTGGTTGGATTTAGAAACAAAATGCACTTGTTAGAGTTTGAAATGCTCATCATTTCCCAGTAAAAACATATTTTCAACATTAGAAATGTGCATTAAACAAGTCAGCTACTTTATAGTTTTGTTGACTGCTGGCATTATTCAGGTAACTACATAAAAAATGAGACATAAACTGATAGAGATCTGTCTTCTATGTGCTCTTTGCTTTCTTCTACCTTTTCCACCATATCTGATTAACCTTCTGTATATGACCAAACGGCTAAAAGCAGCCTCCCTGTGCTCTGTTCATATCCTGAGAGATTAAATCAATCCTAAATGTTTAATCTCTCTTCAGGCCCCTGCTGTAATACTGATGGTGTCGTCTGTGTTCGTTGAGTCACCTGGCCTGCAGTGACAAGCGCAACAAAATCCTGAGATTTTGTGAAAAAGGTGGATAAAGTGAGAACCCCAAAAGCGGGTCAATTTTGAGACAAGAGAAATGATAAGTAAAATATGTGCCTTTGTGAAGCCTGAAGCTTCTGAGGGTCTCGACCAGCCTGAGGTCAGAAGTGGCTGCAGGCTTGAAGCTGCAAGGACTCTGCAATTAATAATCTTACATGGAGCTTAACAAGGAGATCAGTTCACCATCTTTATTAAAGATATTGAATTACATTTCTGCAGTGGATTTTCCCTTCTTTATCCTACCCCATAGGAGGCGATATGTGTGATCAAGTAGCAAGCAAACTGATGGAAAATAATGAGTCAGTGTTGCTGGACTGGCCTGTGGGCAGAGATTAAGGAAATGAAAAAGGGTTCATGGAGTTATTCATGCCTCTCTCCCAGTCTCATTATCGACCACACACCAGAGGGGATGACACTTCAGCTTTCAGCACCTGCGTCCTCACAGCAGTACCAAGTTTAAGACTCCAAACAACACTAGGAGGGAGAAAAATTAAAGCTGTAACTGAGAGAGGCAGGAGGGAAAACCTGTAACCGAGCTGTTCAGAGTTCAGCTGACTGACAGCTCAAATGCTGTGCGCAGATCCACACTGAATGAAGAACTCAGCTGTCTTTTTTGCCTAACAAATTGTTTTTTGTGTTCAGGACTCTCATGTAAAAGTTATCATATAATAATCTTGAAAAAGAAATTAGCATCATAGTATAAAAACAACAGTAAATAGCAGCAAACTGAGGTCATTTACATAAATAGCTGAGTCAAAGAGTTTTGACCGGACACATTTTTTATCTCTTCACTGTTTGCTTTCTCAACTTGGTTAACAAAAACTGTCTTAAGTAAAGACTTTTAGAGGCCTGCAAGGCTTTAGAATGAACTTTCCTAAATTCTTGCCTCTAACATACAAAGCTCTCAACAACCAGGCTCCATCTTATATTAAAGATCTTATTGTTCCATATTTTCCTAGGTATACTTGTGGTTCCTAGAGTTTCTAAAAGTAGAACAGGAGGCAGAGCTTTCAGTTATCAGGCTCTTGTCGAACCAACTTCAAGTTTTTGTCCGGGAGGCTGAAACTGTCTACTTTTAGGAAGATTTTCTCCATTAGGAAGACTAAGTCTTTCTTATTTTGATAAACCCTATAGTTAGAGTTGGCTAAACCCTAACTACAGGGGTTCGAACTATCCCTTTAGTTATGCTGCTACATGTTTAGATAGCTAAACACATTTCCTCAATCTGTTGTCTTTATTCTCTCTACTTTTAGTGCTTGTATTTGCTGCCATTAACCCTGTGTTTTCCTTCCCATAGAAACTACACATGGATCAACTCTTCTGTGTTTGTCTGTATTTCTTTCCCGTCCTCTTAAACACCAGCCAGTCGAGGCATATGGCCACCCACCTGATTCTGCTACAGGTTTCTTCCTGTTAAAAGGGAGTTTTTCCTTACCGCTCTTGTGAAGTGCTTCCTCAGAACGGGGGATTGCAACAAAGTGAAGATTCAATGCAATCTTCTGACTTGCTTAGGTAATGTTTACTGTGTGTTATGTTATGTGAATGTACTGTACTATAATTGGAATGAATTGTGTTTATGAGTTGGACACTTTTTTCTTTTTGTTTCTATTTTTGTTGCAGCTTAGTTTAGTTTTCGTTGTGTTGTTTTAGTCGTATAGCACCACGAGATGACTTCTATTGTAAATTGGCGCTGTATGTGTGTAAATAGACAGAACTGAACTGAAGCTCCAGTAACAACCCCTTTACACTGCATAATGCCCCCCACCTCCTCACCTGCAGCTTGAACATACACATAAACACTCCAGGTATAGCCTCTGTTATAAGGACGCATGCATAGTTTCTGTTCCACTGAGCTTTTTCAGAGACAGAGTTATTCTGGAAGCAGGTGGGTTAGTAACTCTGAATGCGCACAGCTAAGGAAAAATAATTGGAAATTATCTGTGCACTCAAGTGAAATGATGCTGAAAGATTAGAAACTGTGAATGATGAATCTTTATGAGGTGTACCTTCAGAGGAGTCCAGGAGAAAGAAGGGTTTGATTAAAGAACTGTTTAATCAAGCACTCAAGATGAACAGGACAAGAATCACCATTCATTTGTCCCACTAACTTTAGCCTTTGACCTGATCCGTGCAGGGATTAATTCTTTATGGGTATTCTGCTTCCAAACAGCTGACATTGACATTGCTTGCTGTGCTTATCTGTCTCGTTAGAGCTGCCATCGGTGTCATATTCCTTTGTGGTCTTGGCTTGTGTACTATGTCGTCTATACTGCATTTTTCAGTACCTGTTTTGTGCTGTGTCCAGTCACATGTCTACTAATATAAGAGCACCATTTTCTACTTGTCATTCATTCCACAAACATGGACCTGGAAGAAAAATGATATGCAAGGTGCTTTTGTGGGTTTGGTTTGGACTTCACTTGAAGACGAGGGGAACAGAAAACAAACTGACAGACTGAGATCTACCAGAGAGCAACCAGCAGGGAGGAGATGGTGGATGAGAGCTAGGGTTGGGTAAATTATTATTATTATTTTTAATTTCTGTAATTGTTTTTCTGTTAGATTTGATTTGTACAAACACCTATGTCTAACAACCTGGAGGATGTTATTTGTAGACTCCCAGCAACTGAAAGTAAGCTCAGTAACCTGGTGATGATTTGGAGAAAATGTAAAAGTTATTTTTTCTGTAAGTATTTCATAATGAACATGTCAAATTTCCTATTTAACCAAAAAAAAAAAATTGATTACCTTATCTTGGACAAAACATGTGAGTATGAAAGCAATAACTTCAGATTATTCAGAGAAATTGAATGATTTTCTACATGACAGACATTTCAAACTCTAATCTGCTTGACTAAATAGCTATCTGTTCACAGCCAGCAGACAAAATTAAACTGGAATTTATTTCTGAAGTGCTTTCTCTTCTTGCTTTTTAATTCTAACTCCCTACTTTATACAGTAGGTTAACATCTAATTTTACTTGAACATTGTGTTGAGCAACAGTGTTGAGGGAAAGATTTCTGTCACCCAGCAGTTTATCTAACTTAAATATTGGACACTTGAAACAAACTGAACATCAGTGACTTTACTGCAGCAGGATCACATTGATTGATGTAACAGATTAACAATTTTTAACTTAACCTAAAATTAGAAAAAAAATATGTTGTATTCCGTTCATCATAGTTTTTTGAGAGAAATCAGCATTGATATCATCAGGTCAGAGCTGTACAAGAGTCGGAAATCAGTATTAACCCACAAAACCAGAACCAAGGCATCTCTAATTTTTAGTCACAACCGGGTTCTCGAAAGAAAAGCATCCTCCTCCATTTATATAAGAAACAGTTTGAGCATCTACCATGAGTGGGCTCTGGGTGTCTTCCGTTCGGCGCTGCAGTTTCATGATTTACTAAAACTCACTTCAGCAAATGGGTTAAGTTTGTACGTGGTGTGTAACTCTGTGTGTGTTTAAGTGTGGATTTGTGCGGCAGCTCCGTTTCTGATGTTGCCTGGATACTGTATCTGCAGGCTCATCTTAACTCAGAGGTTAAGTAGTTAACTTGGAAAATGTGGTTCAGTCCAACAGCCTTCTTCTTCTTTTTAACATTAACCAGAGTATTAGACTTACATATTTTGTTTTAGTCTAAACTGTCATTTGTGCTGGCATTTCATAACGAAAATAGTTTTCCAGCCCTTCCTGTGAAATACAAACTTGACAAATAACATTTTCCTGTGAGGCACTTTAACGTCTGCAAACTAAAGCAGTTGATGTGTTGAAAAATAAGTATTTTATTTCACTAATAATGCATAATTTGAATCAGATACAAGTATATAATGAGTTTGATATGAGTTGAGTTTGAGTCCAGAATGAGTCCAGTGCAGGACTGCTACGAGTCACGTATGAGTCCAACATGAGTCCACTATGGATCTAGAATGAGTCCAAAAAAAGTTCAGAATGAGTCTAATATGAATCTAGTATGAGTCAGGTATTAGTCCATCATGAGTCCGCTATGAGTTTACTTTAATTTTACTGAGTTTACTATGAGTCCACTGTGAGCCTGGATTCAGTCTAGTATGAATCCAGAACAAGTCCATTATGAGTCCAGAATGAGTCCAATATGAGTCCAGAATGAGTCCAATATGAATGAAGTGTGAATCCAGAATGAGTGATGCAGTTGTTTGAACATCAGCATTTGGGTCGGTGGCAGCAACAGCAGAAAGTGTGCAGCCTGACACACACCTCCATCTCCCAGCGGCTGCAGCTGCAGCCAGCCTGTCAGGAAGATGAAAATATGCCGAGCTTCATTTAGTGCTGTGGGGGTCCTGTGGAGGGAGGGAGGGGGCAGGTAGAGCTAATGGACTTCTCCAGGACACAGCAGGTCTGTCGACTCAGCACTGCCGCCGGCTGCCTCTGCAGTTCGAACCATTTTCTGACAATCTCTGTGAGGCCACAGCAGGCGGACCGGCACCAAGGAGCCCAGGCTCAGATTTACTGTAAACAGATCCATTCTCAGAGAAATTCAGACTTTAGGGAAGAAACTTCTGACATTAGTCATACATTCAGGAGTTGTTTTTGTTTTATATAACAGAAAAAAAAATCAGTTGGAAAAACCAACATGTCCTGTGACGAGGCTGAGGATAAATGTAGGAATTTGTTTCTATGTAAAAAATAGTAAAGTTGCAAATAAATCTGTATTTCAATCCAAACAACTAACCTGCCCATGTGCATATGTATGACTGTATTTGACAGTTTCTTCTCTAAACCACAGAAGAGTGGATTAGTAAACTGACAAACAGAAACCTGAATAGTCATGTTAACCACATGTTGCTGGATGTTGAAACCCTCTGGCAGCTTGTTTCAGTCATGAACAGAGAAGAAGAGCTGCAGTTAGAATTAAAAGCTGCAGTAATGGGGGGTTGTTTCCCATTCCAAAAGCATGTAAACGTTTTGGAATGACATTCTTACTGCTATGTCCTTTATCTTAGAGACATAGGTTTATTGTCTGACGGTAATCTTTGACAGTGCTGTCCATGTCAGAGCCTGCGACATGAGACGTGTGAGCAAATAAGCTGTGAAAATGATAACAACAAGGGAGTGTGAAGGGTACGCTCTTTTGGATGTTCACAGTGTAACACACTGAAGATGCAGCTCATCGAAAAGTGAGAATTCACTCCCGCACCGCAGTCGAGACACGTGTAATGCCTCGGTGCATCACCACCCACTGCACATCGTTAGTGCAGCAGTTAGAAAATACAGGAGGCAGCTGTCCACCATCAGGTCCATCCAGCTCAGGCCCAAGCAGCCTTTTATACTGCTGGTTAATTCAAAATCTGCACCCAAACATCTGGACTGCTGTGGACCTGAGTAGCGTTCACATGACAAAGAGTTTGCAACTGAAAGAGATCTGGCAGCTGAAACGCCGGCTGTAAAATCCTGGGTGTGAAACACGCTCACATGGTAACTGTGGGCAGGTGATAATGGGATGAAATCTCAGTAGGGAAAGGTCAGACACATGTTTCCTGTTCGAAACTCTGCAGCTGCATCATTAACAAGCTTCTTTTATTTTGTGAAGTCTAAAATTAAACCAAATAAAACATTTTCAAACACTGTTTTCACTTGATGCCCACAAGTTTCTAAAAGTGGTAATATAAATCCATTTATGCTGATCCCATCGACATCAACCCAGAGCTCATTCATTGTAGATGATTATTTTCGGGTCTAAATAAAATGGCTTAAAAGTAAAAGTTCTGTAAATGTCCACATCTGGTTCCAAGCTTTAAACTGTATGAGATGCTCCATTTATGTCGCTTAATCTCCCTCCCCTCCCTCCCGAGGGTCATTAGGGTCTTTGGTAGACTGGCTCACAAAAAAAGAGGCTTGACCGTAAACACTTACCTGACCTATTTTGCTCCCCCATTTTATCACATAATCAGGCACTCTATGTATCCAGAGATTATTTTCTGAAAGTTTCATTAAAATCTGTCCAGTGATTCATTAGACATTTTGCTAATGGGCAAATAGGGCTGACACCAACAGGTATGAGTTTTAAGCAAAGATGGTGCACAATAAGTAGCACTTGGAGTATGTGTTGTGAATGACGACGACAACACCAAACCTTAGCACAATATCTGTAAAACTGACTGAATTCTCGCCATGTTTGAGGTTTTTAAAGTCAGCTGGCTGTGGCAGCCATCTTGAATTGCGTTGGCTCTTAAAGTAAACTGGTTGCAGATGTACATCCAGTGATTATTTCCTAAAATCCATTCAGTGGTTGCTGAGATATTTTGCTAACAGATGGATAGAGTTGCCTCCAGATAGTTAATAGCAAAAATTTAAACAAAGATCATGCGCAATCTGTTTGCACTCATACTATATGTTTGGGAATAACTCTCAGCTACTATCACACTAAACTTTAGATCAATATCTGTTAAATTGGCAGAAATGGAACCATTTGTCTGTTTTTTATGGTCAGTTGACTAAGGCCGCCATCATGAATTAACTCCAAAAGTTAACTTGAAGCACTCTGAGACCGCAAACCCCCACCAAGGCCATAAGGTCAATAAAGAAAATGTAGGATCTGACTTGTGATCCGGATCACCACCAATATTTAATCACTTGTTTCTTGTTTTATGGGTTTGTGCCAAAATTTCCTGAAAATTTTATTAAAATCTGTTCATTAGTTTTTAAGTAATCTTGCTAACAAACAGATGGACCAACGCTACCATAAACATAACCTCCTTATTGGAGGTAATCAGTTGTACTTGTACTTTCTGCAAGTTGGAGACATTTGAGATATTATGAGATGTTTAGGTCATGGACAGGCACACAGACACGGGCAAAAACATTAACATCCGCCTCCGCAAATGATAATCATTTTGAGGCTAAAAGGGAAAGTTAGTTTTCAAGATTTACAACAGATTTACACTAAGTTGTGTGTTAGAAAACCAAACTTCATTCTGAAGCTGAAACAAAGCTTACCCTAGCTCGGTGGAAATGTCTCGACTTTTAGCTGCATCTTGATGTGGATCTTATAGACCTCGTGACAAGGGAGCCTCAAAAGTTTTCAGCCTTATTAAATTTGTAAGAAACTGTTTGTTTTTTTTTGTTTGTTTTTTGACTGCAGGATTTAAATATACATTCAGAGTGCAAAAGGATCACTGCTAATAAAAAAATTTAAAAAAGGAAGTCTATATGTTTATATGTTTGTCTATAAGTTGGTGGAAAACCCCCCAGAACATTAAAGATGTAGCATTTCTTGAAGAAAACATTCCCTGTCACCTTTCATGCCAGAGAATTAAACTAAGATTGTGTTAGGATGAGTTATAGCCCTTTTGGTCAAACATTGTAATTGGTATTCTACGCAATCTCATTTGATAAAGTGAGATCTATTAGTGCTCAGAGAATGTATTGAAGAGGAGTTTTAGCTACTACCACACTGAATCTTAGCTTAATATCTGTAAGACTGACTGCGTTATAGCCACTTTTGATGTTGGCTAATGGTGATTAGCTGAGGCCTCCATCTTGAACTGGGTTGACACCAAAAGTTATGAGCCAATGATTACATTCTGAGAGGTTCATTAAAGTCAGTCCAATGGTTCATGAGATATTTTGCTAACAGACATTGTTGACTGAAACCATTATTGCCCAAGTGCTGGTGCAGATTCTCAGTCATACAGGACATGCAAATCCAAAAAAAGGTAAAAAAAAAAAACAAAAAAAAACAACTGGACAACTTTCAGCTACAAAATAGAAGTCTGGTTGTTTGTTTTAATCACTTTTTTTTTAATTCATTATTGCCATTATTGCAACGATGTTGCGCAATGTGAAACTCTCAGAGTGTGTGATAAGGAGGACTCTCAGCTTCTACCACACTAAATTTTAGATCAAAATCTGTAAAGTTGACCTTTTTTTTTTCTAAGATAACTTAATTGTGGAGGCCATCTTGAATCTGGTGGACTCCAAAATTCAATCAATTTTAGAGGTAGATACATACTATCGGAGAGTTTTAGTAAAATTCGTCTTCTGCTTCATGACATATTATGCTAACTAAGAGACAAAAGAAGGCAGACACGAGCAAAAACATGATCACCCTTTTGCCTTCGCCGGAGGGTGACAATGAAATTCACAGTTCTACCTTGTAAACACCACGACCACTCTTCTTCATTCTTGTAATTGTTATGCTTCTTACCTTTTTTCCTTTGCAGAGCTCCTGAAAAAAAAAACTACCTGAGAGAAGAACTCTTTGTCGCCAAGCGGATCGCCCACACAAACTAAACTCTGATTGTGAAAATATGGATCTGCTCTCCATCTGCACCTCGTCAGTGCCGCAGCTGGCATTCAGAACACTTCACCGTCGTCCTTGCTGGCAGTGAACGCCTGCGGGCGACTCGGAGAAAATTTCACTTTTCAAAGTTCCAGTTGTGGCGAGTGCAACGCATTTAAGGCGTTATGAGAAGAGTAAAGGTTTTTACTAAAGCATCGCAGAGGCCAGCGGCTCACTTAGCTGCTGCAGAAGATGAAAGATCCCGTGTTCCGGGAGAAAAGAGACAATATTCACTTAATTTGGCTGCCATAATTGTTTTCCCACTTGTTATCCACCTCCATCATCCAATTAAACAGAAAAAAGATCAGGATACTTCAGAGATGAGTTTAATTTTCACCTCTTTCAACAGTATTTTTGGATAAATTGATTTAGTGTTGGGTGACGTTCCAAAAGACTAACGTATTGGCTCAAATTACTTTAAATTTTGGGGGTTTTTTTGTCTCTTGGGCTTGTTAAATTGAGGTAAAAACCTGTTTTACCACCAAGTCTAGTAAATGTGTTTTATTAAGGGTGCCAGTGCACAGGCATTGAATTCCTCATTACTATTCACCAGGTAGTCTTTTGTTTCCCTTTTTTTTGATTCACTGCTCTTCCTTCCTTGAAGGAATGCAGATCACTCGCCACCTTTCATGCCAGAGTTTTAGACTAACATCATGTTATGTTAAGAAATGACAAAGTTGTAGCTGTTTTAGTCAAACCTTGATGATAACATGTGCAATCTCATGTGATCTTTTGACTGTCAGCTACTACAAAATCAAATTTTAGCTTATTATTTGTAAAATTGACTGATTATAGCCATTTATGTTGGATAATGTCAACTAGCTGTGGCAGCCATCTTGAAATGGACTGCATCCAAAAGTTAATCAGTTCTATATGTACATACAATGTTTACTTAATGAAGTTTCATTACAATTTCATTAAAATTCATCCAGTGGTTCATAAGATATTTTGTTAGTGCTCATAATACTTGTTGGGGATCAGTCTCAACTACTACCACACCAAACTTTAGGTCAATATTTGAAAAATTTACTGAAGTATAGCCATTTTTGTTGTTTTTAAGGTCAAGTTTAAAATTCGTCAAGTGGTTCTTGAGATATTTCACTAACAGACAGATACACACACAAACATACACACACACTGGAAACACTGGAAAAAACATTATTGTCCACCTTCCATCAAAACGTGCAACTCAGTCAGGAACAGTTTGCTATAACCTTTGGTAGTATATTGCACAACGTAGAAACGCAGAAATTCAACAATGGGAACAATAGGATTTTGCCAAAACAAGTGTGAAAACCCAGTCCTCTTTGGGGCTCTACAGCTCGGGCACACTTCACAGTAGAAACATCATTCAAATGTTAAACAGGTTACGGAAAATTGGGCTTTATATGTTTAAATGGGTATTTTATTATCTTTATTGGTTTTTACACAAAGTTTCATTTTTATGATTTTTGGAGATTTTACCACAAAATGTTCAACTAAGAGTGTGATGATGTCACACACTCTAACTTCTTATACAGTTTATACATCAAAACATGTGCATTCTGGTCTTCTTTCAACCAGCGTTTCTCTCACTGCTATAGGAGGGGCCTATGATTTCCGCAATGTGGAAAATGCAAAGAAAATTGCAAAGCTCGGACGTCAAAAATGGATGTTACTTTTAGTCGCTACAGTCCTACAGTGAACACCTGTCTCTATGTGATGGTAGAAGAGGGGTCATGTAACAAAAACCAAGGCAAACAAGTGATACACCTATGTCCCCAAACACTGAGGGTCTTGAATTGTGAATGCTTTTAGTTTTCAAGATGAGTGTTTTTCTCGACCGGAACTGAACAGGGCATACAAATATACATCCTTTAGTGTTAATATTGTTTGATTCCAAGAACTAAAGCATCAATAGAGAAACTCAAACAGGCTGCATGCTCCTGTGGCGCCTCATGGTCACGTTCGCCTGTGTTTCAGATCGACTGAAACTAAGTTTAGAGACAGTTTTTCACAAGGGATGAAGTCTTACATTATATCTTTGCTGATAAAGATTTAGAGGGAGAAAATATTTACCTTATTGTAGTGATAAATCACTTTGCCAGCGCAGAGTGACGTATCCAGGTGAGCAGAGGGAGCAATTCTATTGGCCACCAAACGCAATGGCAGAGCCAGAGCGTGACCAACGGTGATTATTCTAGGTAACGCCAATCATTCAAGATAACTATGCTTTCTAGTTTTTATTTTGCTTAAAAGTATAGTTTCCTCAACCAGCGTGGCTGGTTTACATATATTATATGGCCGTGGCCATATAATATATACGACCATATATACGACCTTACGTATGCCTCGACGAATCCACATAGCAAAATGGAAGTTGTTTGTCACCTTTTTTTCAAGTTATCTAGCTCACAAGGTTCACATATCATGGTGGTGGCTATCTTAGATTTTGGCGTGGCAAACCAATGTTTGATAGGGACCTTACTTATACCTAGACGCGTCCACACACCAAAATGGAAGTTGGCACATTGCTTATTTTTCAAGTTTTCCAGCTCATAAGATGAACCAGATGGACGGACGGTATTTCCAAGTCCCCACTTAGCGTTGTGATGGGGGACAAAAACATTTTATGCAGGTGTTCAAAAATTACGACATGCAACACTAAGAACAAAATTTACTGCAAAACAATGTCTCTGAACAACTTTTCAGAAAGTTCTGTCAAAACATAATTGATTGCAACTGCAAGAAAATGTGTGCTGACCAAACAATGGTATCAAACAGAGGAGCAAGCTAACATTAGCTTAGCAATAAAGCTAACTTGTACACATGAAAACGTATCAGCAGAAACAAGACATCAGTTTATTAAAGACTTTGTAGCTGTATGTGTTCTATGTTTTTTACACTACATATGCTAACTATAAAATTTAGCGCAATTGTTAGTTTTTATGTCACACATTTTTATTTTACAAAAGGAAAGACTGTTTACGCTAACATGGAATGTATTTTCTAAATAAATGACTTACAGGTAGATTTTTAAGCACCTCAATAAAGTATTGGATGTTGTGTTTTTGCTACAATTTGAGTAAAATTAGTTAATATCAATGAAATTATGGATATTTTAATGTTTAACTGTTAACAATTTCACAGTCTAACGAAGTCCTAATAATAGGACTCTTTTGAGATAAAAATATGGTAACATCATAAAAAAAGAAAAAAATATATTGTTTGAGAAAACCTAAAACAAAATTTAGAAGAAAAAAAAAGGAAAATAAGATTTGATAAAGTCCTGTAGGACATACGGTTTTGTCTCAAATACCCCTAAAGTTCTAACTGTGGAACAAGACTATCAGCTGGTTTTTGGTTCCTTTTAACTGATCCAGAGGCTCAATATATTAATGTTAGCACATTTTTAAAGCCATGTTATTGTTACTGACAGCTACCTGGTTGAATCTTATTGCTGTTCCTTGCAGTAGATAATGATAATAAATGTACGTTCTTACGGCAGTCTGCAGTAAAGCAGAATATGTTTTCTATGAATCCTGATTGATGTTCTAATTAAACATACACAGCTCAAGTAAAGTAACAGTGAGTCACTTCAGCATATTCAGAGTGAGCACTCTCAGCGTGGTTTTTGTCTTGTCAAACATGCAAAATGTCTTATTATCCTGCTCCTACATCCACTCTGCTCTTTCTGCTGCTCGGTCCCAGCAGACATCTTTTGCTGCTCTGCTCGGAGGAGACAGAACCAGACGTTCACATCTCATTAATTATGTCTCTGTTGGAATATCAGTCCAGAGCTTCCAGCCATTTGACGAAGGCAGAGGTAATGAAACCCTGTGCACTGAAGCTAAACCAGACAGCACAGGGACCATGGTGGGGGGGTTGACTGCCAGGTTAGGTAAGAGCTCAGTCTGGGGGTAAAGCCTGGGCTCAGGTTGAATCGATTTGAATTTAAAGGCCTTGCATTCCTTGAACGAGCGCATACTGCCTACTACCTGTTCAACTAAAATCATCTTATGTTAAAAAGGATCAGAGTTATAGCCGTTTTATTCAAACCTTGAAAATAACATTGTGTGCATGTTAATTTTTATTTAACCTTTATTTATACAGATTGTCCCACTGAGATCCAAGAGCTCATTTACAAGAGAGACCTGTTTCTGTGATATCACATCAAATTTTACCTCAGTATCTATAAAATCGACTGAGTTATATCCATTTGTGTGTTGACTAATCTGAATTAACTGTGGCAGCCATCTCGAATTGGAAAGACCCCAAACTTGAATCAGTTGTAGCTGCGCATCCAATGATTACTTTCTGAAAGTTTCAGTAAAACCTGTCCAGTGGTTCATGTTTTGCTAACAAACAAACATGGTTGACTTTAACTGTAATGCTAAAGTTTTAATTAAAAATATCACACAATGGCTAGTACTTGGGATATGTGTTATGAATGACTCTTAGGTAATAGAAAACAAAAATTTAGCACAACATCTGTAAAATTGACTGCATTATGTCCATTTTTGTGTTTTCTAAGGTTGGTTGGCTGTGGAAGCCATGTTAAAGTAGCTTGGCCTCAAAAGTTAATCAGCTGTAGAGGAACATTTAATAATTGCTTCCTGTAAGTTTTATAAAAATTTTTTCAGTGGTTCATGAGATATTTTGGTATCAGACAGACACATGAACACACACAAATTTGAGCAGTTAATGTCCACCTTCACCTTTCAGTGGCGGGTTATACCTAGAGTTTGGCAGAACTGGGCTTAAGGGTTAAACTGTGTTTTAAAGTAAAACGCTGCAGCTTTTATCTCTAAAGGGATGTACAGGGATGGCGTGGCCCAAACTCAAGAGCACAACTTTCTGGACAATAACAAGATGAATTGGCTGAATTGTTCAAAATGAAAACAGCAGTCATATCATATCAGCATGTGCAGTATTTAAAGCACTAGAGAGCAAAGCTTATCAATATTTTTTTTTCCTTAATGCGAAGCATTGAGAAGGTCATGTTCAATTAGACGTATAAAGTAACAGCAATGACATTCAAGTTGTCACAGAAGGAGACGACTGATCCCCGCTGGGACGGGGGGGGGACGGATACAGCTGAGACCCACTGGCCCGGCTACATCTGCAGGACGTCAATGACTGATGCCAGCAAAGACAACAATGGTTCTGCCGCTGTGCAAATTCAAGAAACATAACCATAAATTTGCAAGCTGTGGATCAATACAGGCCAGACGCAGCCAAGTCCTAAGAAACATATCCAAGAGAAAGCATTCAATAACTCAGGTCAGAGACGGACAGGCAGCCTACTATTAATCCTCCAGAACCAGCCATAGACCGGTGGCAAACTTGAAATGACAGATTCCACCATTAAGGCTCCTTCTGACGTTAATACCTGGTAATCAGACAGATTTCTTGGAGTATAATTGGTGCAATCATGGCTGTTCATCAGATGTGGTCCATTAGAGTGGTCACATTACAAAGGGCAGCGCCGCAGGCCGTTCCTTCCACCAACATGACTCTATATCACCAGGGCCTGGAAATTATATTCAGTAATTCATCTTGTATTGCTTACATGACAGACCATTGATCGCCTGAGTTGAGTTTCAAACATTCCCTCCACGGGAAGACTGCCTGCTTTTTCTGCATATAATAACACAGTAATTGTAATCTAAAACTATTCTTAGTTAGAAACAAAAGAAGTGCTGCTCATTTTCTTTTAATGACAAGGACGGGCCTGATATTATGCTTAATAGGAACGTTCCCATTATGCACAGCAGCATCTCTGGAGACCACCCTCAAATACAGAACTACTCAATCATGACGATAGGAACCATGAAATGGGTCATACGGTACTTTAAATAAATATGATAATGAGGCAGACTCACTCGATTGCTGGGGGGTTATTTGTGTTCTATGGAGAGAACAGCAGGTGGACCAGAACAGTACGGTTCTACTTCAGTGGTGAGAGTGGAAATGGTTAACGCCAGTCAGAGTTCAGACTAAGGTGGGTTTGTCACTAAGCTTGGGGTAACATTGAAAATATCATATAGGAACTACCTGATGAGTAACTCAGTAATGTGAGCTGAACTCAGAAGTGTTTTATTTCTTGAGATTTTAAAAGGTTTCTAAAAACTTAACTCAGACTACAAACAGAAGATTGTTGATAGAAGTAATGAGTCCTGTTTCCTTCAGAAATGGAAGAAGCATTCCTGGAAGGAATGCATATCGCCCAACGCTGTGCATGCCAAAGTTTTAAACAAAGATGCTGCATGATCTGTTATTACTCTGACAGTTTAAATGCCTTTATACAAGAAAACAGAGACAGAAACAGAGAACTGTAGGTCAGCTATAGAGGCTAATGACCAGCTAACATCAACTTGTCAGGATCTCAACAATACTTTACAAAAAGCAGAACAGCAGAGAAGACGTAATATTCTGTACAATGAGCACAATTACATTAGAATTATAAATAAATTGCTATGGTGCTGTAGTTCAGTTTAGTTCTGTGTATCTTGTGGAACTCAAAGGAAAACGTTTTTTTTATTTTTCTTAAAGTGAAACACACCTAGTTTCTAAGGTACACAGAACAGTCAGCTGAACAGAAAATAGTCTTTTAAAGGGGAAACTTCAGTTCCTAAGTAAAGCGGCACATATTTATGTAAACAACTGCCTACAGTGTCATTGAACAAACTGCTTATGGTGAAATATGTCCATAATGTCCCCTACAATCTGTTGATAAAAAAAACACAGGCTTCTGACTCTGTGGTGTTAAATTAAAAAATTATTCTCAATAATTGTGATTAAACTAAAAATGTTCTTTTGATCCTAAATATCACTGTAAACAAAAAAATGATAACTGGTGCTCAGTGCAGGAAAAAGCTGACAGACTTTTAAACAGAGTGCCTGTCAACATGTTCAGTCTCCTTATTTCTATGGGCATTAAAATTAAAATAACTTTAAATACATTAAGTATTAAGATACCATCATATCTATAATTATTATGAAGTAATATTTATATTATTTAGGCAGTGGTAGAAATTGTATTTGTTTTGCTTTTTATTAATACAGTGTTAGAGAAGCAATAACAGCAGTGTGGAGACTTTTTTGAGTTTGCTGTCCTGATTCATACTCCTTACCAGTTAGTGGCAGTAATGCACCATAAACCTGTTTGCTAATCGGCAATAAACCCCACCAGAAGAAGAAGCTGTGCGGAGGTATTTTAAAGTGAACGATGGTGACAAAAGTAAAGCAGACTGCAAATTCTGCTCAGCAAAGATGTCAAGAGGAAGGATGAAATCTAGAACCTTCAGCACAAGTAATTTGATAAAACATCTAAAAAAAAAACGAAATAGCGTTGAGTTCAAAGTGTTTACTAACAGAAGCAGGACATGGCTACAGAATCTCAATGAGCAGAACAGAATCCTGGGAATATACGGATCTGACCATGAGCTCGCCAATGGGTGCTTTTAGAAAAAGACTCTTGCTGTCATTTGAGTTACCATGAAAAGTAGGCTCCTCTGACTTTCAAACACATTTTCAAATTAACTGTATTTACTCATAACAGTACTTGGTATTGGCAAGTACTCAAACGTAAGTACTTGTATTGAATCTGATGTCAGTACATTCCTTGACAAGTAACACAAAGCTTTGGTGGGTTAATGTTGTTTACACATCCCAGCTCTTTTCTGCAATGAACTGAAAAAAGTGGCCTCCACTGCTTCCTGTGACAAACAACCAACAAAAAAGGGATGGAATGAGCCGAGGATTCTGACTGTAACTGTGGGTGTGGAGGGTGGATGATCAATGTTCATCTCAGCGGGGGTCAGGATTATCTCCGACTGAGCTACCTGTGGAGCTCAGTGTTTGTGTGTGTGTGCATGGGGAGGGGCGCGCGCGGGGGGGGGGGGTGGTGGTGTTGGGTTATGTGCCTCTTCGGCATAATATATTACCATTCTTTCTCTGACCTAAAACACTGTCTGAGGTGGTAAACCAAGACTTGAGAGTCATGTTACTTTACTCAAGGAGTAGTGTGAGGGGGTGAGGACTTAATCATTAAATTTTTACTTTTCTTTTTACCTTACATTTTAGAAAGTCTAGAGTAAATAATTTAACCAGTATTTGGTATGATGTATCTTTCAGTCAATGCTTTTAAAAAGGCAGCTGCAGCTATACATTTACAGATGCTGAATAAAACTAAATCAATAAATTCTATCAGTTGTATTGTTACCTGTGTAGAAAAGAACTCAGTATGGCTGTGTACAATGGCTTCCGAAGGTACCACCTCTGCAGTTTTGTCATGTTGCAGCCTGATGATAGTCATTTAAATTATTTTTTTACATGAATCTATACTCAATACCCCATAATGACAAAGTAAAAACAGCATTTTATACAATTTTGTAAATTGAATTAAAAAAAAAAATTGAAATATGACATTTCCATTAGTATCCAGAGCCTTTACTTCATTCTGAGTTGAAGCACCTTTGGCAGCAGTTCCAGTCTCGAGACTTTTTGGGTTGGATTCAACAACCCGTGTACACCTGGATTGTTGGACTTTCTGACGTTCGTTTTTGTAAACCCTCTGAAGCTCAGTCAGGTTAGATGGGGACTGTTGATGGAGCCATATTCAGGTCTTTCCAAAAATGTTTTATAAGATTCAAGACAGGACATTCACAGAGTTGTCCCTAAACCTCTTCTGTGATGTCTTCTCTGAATGCTTTGGGTCGTTATCATGTTGGAAGGTGAATCTTCAGCTCAGTTTGAGGTCCTGAGGACTGTGGAACAGGTTTTATTAAGGATATCTCTGTACTTTGCTTCATTCAGCTTTCTATCAATCCTGACAGGTCTCCCAGTCCCTGCTGCTGAAAAACACCCCCACCGCATGATGCTGCCACTACCATGCTTCACTATGGGGATTGTGTTGGACAAGTGATGATCTGTGCCGGGTTTCCTCCAGATATAACATTTGGAACTAAGGCCAAATACTTCAATCTTGGAAAATTAGACAAACAAGTGTGAGAGTCCTTCAAGTCTTTTGCTCTGAGGAGAGGCTTCCATCAGGCCACTCTGCCACAAAGCCCAGATCGATGGAGGCCTGCAATTCTGGTTGTCATTTTGGAACTTAGTTCCAGCTCTGAAGCTCAGTCAGAGTGACCATCAGGTTCTTGGTCTCCTCTCTCACAAAAAACCCTTCTTCCTTGATTGCTCATTGTAGCCAGTTGATCAGGAAGAGTCCTGGTTGTGTCAAACGTCTTCCATTTTAAAATGATGGAGGCCTGTGTTGGGAACCTTCAGTACAGCAGAAATGTTTTGGAGCCTTCCACAGATCTGTGTAATCCTGTCTCCGAATTCTGCAGCCAGTTTTTTTGGCCTCATGGCTTGGTTTTTGCTTCGATTTTCAGGTAGGTCAGTTACATTACCACAGGTGGATTTCAAACAAGATGCAGAAACTTCTCATAAAAAATCAAGAGAAACTGAAGGTATCTGAGCTAAATTTCAAGTCTGAATACTTATGTATAGGCAGTATTTCAGTCTTTTTATTTTTGTTAAATTTACAAAATCGTAGAAAATTCAGTTTACAATTTGTCATTATGAGATACTGAGCGCAGATTAATGAAAAAATAAATTGATATGAATGTACAATCAATCTGCAACATTAAAAGAATTGCCAAGAGTGAAGGGGTCCTACTTTGTGAAACAACTGTATATACAGCACACTGTCAGCGTTCTGTTGTGTTAGAGTGATGCAGCAGATTAATAGGATCTAAACAAAGTTTATAAAGGCATGTGAACGAAGTTCCAGTTAGTCCGATAATAAGCTGGTGACCCAGCACACAGAACACTGCAGAGTTCCTTCTGTTTGTGTTTGGTCTGTAAATCAATGAACTCTTCCTCATTGATTCTGAACACGATGCTTCTCCAGCGTTCAGGTGTTTCATTTATGCTCCCAGATCTGTGGTCCAACATGCCCCCACCCCCTCCTCTCGGGCTTTTCCTGTCTTACCAGACGATTCGCAGTAATATTGTTAGCCTCTGTGATATTTTTGCAACTCTGTGCCCTTCAAACGTCAGATATGATGTCACTGCAGTCATATCTGAACTCCTGGATGAAAAAAATAAATATATAATTAAAAAAAGCTTCAGTTCTTGGACTTGAAACCCAATCCACTCCTCCTCGTGTCTCCCTGCATTCTTATCAGCTCCTCCAGGATGAGGAGCTGTCAATACAACAACCACAGAGAAAGAAAACCAACCCTCCCCTCCATCACTGCTTCTCGTATCAGCGTTGCACATCTTCACACAGTACCAGCACTGGTCAGACAGCAATTAAAACCCCCCCAATCTCTCAGAGGAGGAGTGGAGCAAACATGAACCACAGATCTATAAAGTTGATTTCTATCCATTCACCTCTCGCAGCCTCCCATCGACACTCCACCTCCTGGGGGGTCCAATGTGTGGACGGCACGCTCGCTGTAATTACAGTCCTCACTGGCAGAGAAGCATTAAATGCGACAGTAGAAGTGAGCTGTGATAGTTCTGATCCAATCAGTAATGAAGGAGCTAAACGGCTGCTAAACAGAGATCTGACTAAAAATACTTCTGTAACACACACACATCATAAACTACAAATTATTTATTTATCTTAGATTATCTTTTATTTTCAGTAAACTCTACAAAGTGGCCAAAATAAAATAAATTTAAAGGCCTAGCATTCCTTTAAGAAAAGCATGTTGTCTGCCACCTTTCATGCCAGAGTTTTAAACAAATTTCAACTTCCTGTAATGTTAAATTAGACATGACAGTTATAGCTGTTTTGGTCAAACCTGCAATCTCATGCAATATTGCAATATCTTGCATGATCCATTAGCACTCCAAGTATGCATTAGGAATAACTGTCAGCTATCAACTATATCAATTTTAGCTTATTATCTGTAAAATAATCATTATTAATACTCTATTACTAAATATGTCAGTCTTCTATGCTTCTGAAACCTGGACTCTGAAGGCTGACATAGAGAAAAGAATATGCACTTTTGAAATGACCTGCTATTGTCACCTGCTTCAGGTCCACTGGTCCTCCAACACCACAAATGCTGACATCCGCCATAGAGCCCAGGTCCTCATTGAAGATCATGACTCCTTCCTAACTCAGATCAGAAGGAACAAACTAAACTGGTTTGCTCACATAGTGAGGGCCGAGGGAAACCTGGTTGTCAAACCTGATTCTCTAAGAAAAAGCTGAAGTAACCCGTAAAAGGGGGCTGGTGAATAATGTTTGTACTGTCCTCACGATAACAGACTAAGGGACTAATGAGTCATTGGGGTATAGCCACTTTTGTAAATGCTAAGGTCGATTAGCTGTGGTGGCCATTTGTAATTAGTGTTGACTGCAAAAGGTAATCAGTTTTTGATGTACATCTAAAGATTAAAAAGTTTCTGTATAATCCATCCACTGGTTCATGAGATATTCTGCTAACACTACAGGCAAACAAACAAAGACATGGGCAAAAACATTACAGCCTTTTGCCTTGCGTGGGGTCGATAACAAAAAAACAAAATTAAAATTCTTTGATGTTTAATGTATAACAGACTCTGATAAACAGATTCTATTGCTATGTCTATTTTTTAACAAGAACTATAAAGCCATCCACCTCACGTGCTGACTGATATTTTAAATAGGATCAGTTTATTTGAAAATTCTACCACAGGAACCATCATCACGCTATAAACACTCACTAACAAAAGAAATATTCTAAAACAAATGAACTTCATGCAGCCTGAGTAACATTTGCTCTCTGTCCCGCTGTTTTAGGAATTATGTAACGTAGAACACACTTTTATTAACTTATTTATATTTATTATGTATTCTTTATTTTAATATTTTTAAGTTTTTATTGAATAAGTCAGTATCTTCTGTATTTGTTCTATAGATCATTATTAAAACAAACAGAAGTAATGAAATAAAAAATTTATTGCACTGAACTTTTTTCCTGTATACTGGAAATGTTAGCTCCCTCACACAAATCACGGCGTTCATGGAGACCAAGCAAAAAACACAGCAAGAAACTAAGGGTGAATGCACACTCCTGTAGAAATGAATATGGAATCAACTTCTGGTGCAATAGCTAAAGCAACTCCCAGTACGATAGCAAAAGCAACTTCCGGTACGATAGCAAAAGCAACTTCCGGTACGATAGCAAAAGCAACTTCCAGTACGATAGCAAAAGCTACTTCCGGTGCAATAGCAAAAGCAACTTCCGGTGCAATAGCAAAAGCAACCTCCGGTACAATAGCAAAAGCAACTTCCGGTGCAATA
>JAOXNZ010000177.1:21237649-21247825 GCA_028566095.1 Kryptolebias brasiliensis | reverse complement strand
CTGTTAGCAATCAGTAGCACACTGCTGGCGGATATTTAGTGAGGAAGAGAACACAGACTTGCTGTCTGTCATGTAAGACAAATCAAAGCTATTGATCGCAGCCTGTATGGGCAAAATCCTTGTCATTAAATTATAACACGGAGCAGAAAGCTGAGGTTGTTTCTCCCTACATCCAGTGGGCAGCGCAGATAGAGAAGGTGCTACAACTGATTGTAGCCACACAAGCACACCCACTAGAAGGAAACAAACGCACCCTAGAGGAGTCTCCAACTGCCCAGGATAACACTTTCATTCTATTGGCTGGAACGGTTGCCGGGTGACGCTACTCCTTGTTCCACGAGAGAGAAGAAAATAATTTGCAAGCGAGCAGAGAGGTTTGCGAGCAGAGATTTGATTCGTGCAGAGAGAAAGTTTTGCGCCAGAGCAGAAGATCTGAGAGAGCACAGAGAATATTTGAAAGAGAGCAGAAGTTTAGAGTGCAAGCATTACAAGTTTTGAGAACAAAGACATGAAATCCTCCTTTCAAACTGAAACTGTGTGCTCTTGACTAATGGCAGGAAAATTCCCCCATACAGTCTAAGAGATATTTTGCTAACAGACAAAAAGATTTGACACTAGTAGTTAATGACAGATTAATGAAAGAGTTCACATGGTGTTTAGTGCTCAAATGATGTGCTGGGGATCACTCTAAGCTACTTCCACGCCAAATTTAGCTCATTATCTGTACAATTATTGCCACGTTTGTGTTTGCTAATGGTGCGTTCCAGTAGTACTGGGAAATGTGAATTTCCTTGTTCCTAGTCGTACATTTTAACAAGAACGCCCCTTTCGTGTGGGACATCCCACTCGGAAAGTGGGAGCAACTCTGACTACCCCCAGTTAAGATTTCAAGATGGCTGCTACTCGCAACTTTAGAAGGTAAATTCAGTTACTTTTACTGTTAATATTTGTTCTTTAAGTTGTTTTTCACATTTAATCACTTGTACAACTAGTACTTTTTAATGTGTATATAGCAAGTATTAAAACATGTTCTGCGAGTGGAGTGCTCATCTGTTTAGTAAGATTTCATATTCTGCAACTGCAAGAAAAATAAAGGCTTAGCTGCGAGTGTCCATCTTGTTTCCAATCTCACCGAGCGGGAGAACTGGAGCGCGGTGAAGTGGGAAATTACGTCACTCTGACTTCCAAGTTACGAGTTCCGATGTAAATGGAACGCAGCATAAGGTTGCTTCCCTGTGGCAGCCATCGTGAAAGGGGCTGACTCCAAAAGTTTATCAGATGTAGATGTACGGCCAGTCATCACGTTCTGAGAGTTTCATTCAAATCTGTCCAGTGGTACATGAGATATTTTGCTAACAGACAGACAAACAAGCGCACCTTCTTCACCTGGAGATAATGAAAAGAACAACTGCACAGAAAGTGGGCCCACTAATGCTCCAAAGATTAGAGCTAAACTGTACAAATCCCACTACCAAGAAGAAGAAAAGAGCTCTGATTTTCTTGTTTGTGTCATGTGGAGCTGATGTTTGAGGGGAGCATCAAAGCATAATGTTGCTGCTAACACAATATTTACCGAGCAAGCGGATGACTTCCACCATCTGTTAGGAAGCAACCGGATCAGGCAGGATCTCTGCCAGCAAAGAGTCTGGAGGAGCCCGGGCGCTTCTCAGGGAGGAGGTGTGCCACAGCTCCTCGGCACCAGCCAGGTGGAGCCGGAAACACAACTAAACTCAGTCAGATTACTCAGAACGGATCGGATCAGTCGGGGAGGTGGAGAAGCAAATCCAGTGCAAGCCTCACTGTAGAGCTGCCAACCCCACAAAACGACTGGAGAAAGGAGGAGGAGGCGCTGAGCTTCACGACATTGAAGAGGTTTAGTTCAGAAAAATAACAGCAAAATGTTACATTATAATGAAAGTAGCATTCTCATATCACCCACTTCCTTGCATGCTAAAGTCCTAAACAAAAATAGATCTCAGCTGCTACTACCACACCAAATTCTGGCTCAATATGTGTAAAACTGACTGCACTATCATCATTTTTGAGTGTGCTAAGGTCGACTGCCTGTGTTGGCCATCTTGAATTGGGTTGACTCCAAAGGCTCATTAGTTGTAAACGTACATCCAATGATGACTTTCTGAAAGTTTCATTAAAATGATTCAAGAGATATTTTGCTGACGATATAGACAAACAAAGACGCACATCACCGGCAATTGCATGATCGCCCTGCCTAAACCGCAGCAAATCCAAAAAAGATTAAAAAGCAAAACAACTGGACTTCTCTTTTGTAGCTGAAGACGTTTCATTTTCCACCCGGAAAGCTTTCTCAATTCAATTCACCCCCCCCCCCTCCAACAGATAACCTTTCCTCAGGGAAAGACATTTTTCCACTGCCCTGCAGTCCCATCCTTTTGTCCCCCCCTCTCTCCCCTCTTCCTTTGTCTCAGCAGGCTGATCCGGCAGGCTGTTTTCACTCATTTTTAAACTAATCCCGTGTAATCCGGGCCTGTCTGGGTCTCGTTTCGGACGGCGCTTTATCATCCGGTAAAATGATGATTAGCACGAGGAGGGTTGAGTCGGGGCCGTACAGTCGAGGTGATGAAACGGTTCCCCTCAGGAGGAACATCTACGCTCCATCCACCTTTTTGGCTCCACGTGTTTATTATTATGTTATGTTTCTTTGGATTGGAATTAAATGTCATATCTTTGATGAAAAACATTAAAAAGTAGCATCAGAGTCTAATAGTCAACTCTGTCTACTACTCATAAACTTTTGGAGTCAACCCAATTCAAGATGGCCACCACAGCTAATGAAATTAATTGAAGCAAACACAACAATGGCTATAACTCAGTCAGCTTTATTGATATTGAGCTAAACGTTGATGCGGTAATGGCTGATAGTCATCCACAACACGCAAGATCTCACAATGTTGCATGAGATCGTGCATACCGGTATTTTTAAGGTTTGTCTAAAACATCTATAACTCTGTCATTTCTAATATAAGATGATCTTAGTTTAAAACTCTGGCATGAAAGGTAATGGGTGATATGTATTGCTTCAAGAAACACTGGACCTTTAATTTCATCAGGTTTCATTAGTTGTTAGGTTGAGGAATGAAATAATCATATTATGTTTAGGTTTAAATCACCTAGATAAAGACACAGTTTCTCTGTTTTTCTGACTTCTGAGGATTCGTTGTTGCAGATGTCCTGATAGAATACACGACGCGGCCAGGTTGCGATCGGGCAGCTGAAATGAGTCACGTAAATCCAGAGGACGGTAAAGTTCTCCGTGAAGCTGAGGCCCCGCCTGTGCTCGCTTCGTCCTACATTTCACCTCTGAGCTCCAGAGGGAGCTGCTGCAGAGGAGACGGAGCTCACAGCCACATCTCCAACCAGCAGAGTTCTGATAACTGTCTGAATGCAAAGTGTACTTCTGACCCCCCCCGCGTCAGTACTCCTACAGTTCACCGGTGAGAGTTCACTGCACCTGGGGGTCAAAGGTCTCCACCACCGGTGGACTGACAGCTGCAGCTCACTGTGTGTCTGCAGAACAGTATTGGTATGAAGCTCTGATATGTCTTTGACCCATCACCTAATACTGCCTGTGTTCACTACTGGGCATTAAAGCCTAGCCCAGTAGTGGTCTCAGAGGACTAAAACTCAAACCTAGCTAAAAATATCCCTCTGTTTTGTTTGATGAGGTGGAAATGTGTGAATTAACAACAGGGCATTGTGTCTAAAATAAGGTCAGTTTTCCACCTGCACCTCTGAGCAGTTCAGATAGAGAACTGTTGTTGTTTTTTCTGTGCTGCTGATAATGTTAATGCCATGCAAACACTGTGCTGGGATCCTGCTGTGAACGACCCAATTAAAGCCCACTAAATGTGGAGCTGATGTGAAGGAGCTAAAAGGTGAAGTCCAAACTGGGCCAGAAGTTCTGAAACACTCAGACGAAGCTGCAAACTGTTCTGGATCCACATCCTGAACACACAGGGGGCTGTTCACACTGCTAATGGTCACCTCTGACATCTCTGTTCACACTTGGTGGTAAATTGTGGGTCCCAAAATCTTTTGCGATCTGATGTCAGTTACCCACTCTGTATGCAGATACACAGCTCCACTTCAAGGTGAGGGCTGTTGGTGAGCAACAAACGGAACATCAGCAGTAAAACTGACATCCACAATCCACAGAGAAGACAACATTCTGATAAACTGACCAATACAAAAAGAAGACAAAGTTCTAATTAACTGACCGATAAGAGTCCACAGAATGGACAAGGTACTAAAGAACTGAACAATAAGAGTCCAAGATGGAGAAAGGGTTCTAAAGAACTGACCAATAAGAGTCCACAGAACGGACATGGTTCGAAAGAAGTGACCAATAAGAGTCAACCAAGGAGACAAAGTTCTAATTAACTGACCAATGAGAGTCCAAGGTGGAGATGAGGTTCTGACAAGTGTTTTTAGTAAAACATTTCTCTGTCTGCAGAGATAAATCATATACATAACCAGGAGTCTGGTGAAACCAATGCTTATGAGAAAATTTAAGAATGAACAGATGGAAATAAAAATGATCTGAAATCCTTCTTTTATTATTATTTTAATTTCTGCCTTTACCTGTTTTAGATCCACTCCATATTTCTATGTTCCATGTTCTTATGATTCTGTGTTTAGAATCTGTTATTAAACGGGTTTATATTCATTTTGTCTGGATTTGACTATTTATGTTTCTAATGCAAATAAACTCAAACTGGTCATTCTAAAGTGCAAAACTAAAAATATATGGGTCAATTTAACAAATCAAAATAATTATCTTGGGTCCTTTTTACTCTTGCAGCTTTTTAAAAGTACACATCAACTTTTCTAAACTAGAAAAATAAATTGTATTATACAAAAGTTATACAAAGTTTATGAATCTGCAGAAATTCATATAAAAGTTCAACTGTCTTTTAATTCCTAGTTTATCTGTTTGACTTTTTAATATTCTGATCAAAGCTTTTAGTCAGTAGGTTATTTTTCCTTTTAACAGCAGGTTGTGTTTAAGTAAATGAGCAGAACCAGAAAACTGAAGGATGAATGTCCAGAACATTCTGCTTGCCAGTTCAGAAATTAAACAATATTAAAATTAAATGACGCCACACTTTGCCGGGGCCCATTAGAACCCTTTTATGGACCCCAAGGGGTTCTCAGACCCAGCTATAACAGCACCAGGAGCTGTGCCTGGGGATCCAGCAGAATTAGCAACAGACTTGTTTCCAGACTGGACCTCCGGTTCTGTTCCTCTCACAGCCACAACAACCTGCCTGACTCCCAGCAGAGCCCACGAGTGGTTCTTGAAGGACCCGAGTGGTACTTGAAGGGTCCACTTCCATGGTCTAACAGCTCAGCTGGATGTTTCAGGAAGTGTGTCGGCTTCACACAAGAGCTGCTGCTCCATCAGAACCAGAACCCAGATCACTCCTGTGTGTGTCCTGAAGTGGGAACAAGTGGAGCTTTTAGGAACAGGCTCTGGGAGGATCATTATTCTGACACCAGCAGGGATGATCGGACTCTGAGAGGGTCCGAAGATTCACCAGAACCGCAAGGTCTCACAGGATCCAGTTTACATACTGTATACGTTAAACACACTGGTTCTGTTTTAATGCAGACAATCATGTTTTCATATGAAACTCTGACAAGAACCTGCCGAACCGAGAGGAAACAACAGCACCACTTTATTTTCAAACAAATGTTTGACGGATTTCAATGAAAAAGTTTGATTTAACCCAGTTCGGTTCAGCCTGCGGTCCAACTTATTGTTCTGCAAACAGCTCCAGAACCTGTTCGGGATTACTGCAGCAGCTGCGGGGTGTGAGTGGAACCGGACCGCCTCGGAGACCCGCGCAGCTCCCGTTCAGGTAGTGGTGTTACGGAGTCCCGAACCGAGTCATGAGAGGCTCAGGTTCGGTTTGTGACACGGACTCTTACCCTGGTCCAGCAGCCGCAGGCTGTGCTCAAAGGACGGGTCCAGCGTGTCCTTCTCCGCCAAAAGCTCCGGTAAGTACTTTTCACTCCCCATCTCGTCCTCAGGGTTCGGTTCCGACTCAAGTGGACTTCAGCTAATTGAAAACTATCCCAGGTTCCTCGGTTCTATCAAATAAAAGCGTCAACAATGACACCGTCCGCTGCTACAGCAGCATTTCACAGAGAGTCCTCCCGGAACACACGCTCTGTTTACGGTCTCGCACACGCGCGGGGACGGTTCGGAGCAGGTTCTGTTCATCAGCCCGCAGAGACAACCACTCCTCTCTGACCATCAGAGAGATGAGAGGAGAGCTGAAGAGAGGCGGGGCCACACGGAGATGGGGCGGAGTCATAGGGAGAGGAGGCGGGGCCACACCTGGAACCGTTATTGCATCTAATTAAAGCAAACAGCGAACAGAACCCAAACCTGCTCATTAAAGGGATATTGCAGATCCTTTCAAGTGGGATTCTGAACAATTATTATCTTACCACGACTCAGAAGAAAAAAAAACTGAGAAGCAAGTTTTGTTTTTAAGTTTCAAGATTAAAGTGTAATTGTTAAGATTAAAGTGTGACTATTATTGAAAGAGAAAATTGTTCATTTTATTAACAGAAAGAAGTTGTAATATTGACAAAAAAAAATTGACAGGAAAAAGTACAAGTTTTATTGACTAAAAAAGGTACTATTTTATTTACAGAAAAAGTCACAATATTTTTTTGACAAAAAAAGTGTACATTTTACGGACAGAAAAACATTGTCATTTTAGTGACAGAGAAAAGTAAAAAAAAATAAATTGGACGTGAACCTCACTGGTCCCAAACCTGACTCTGTTTGTTTCATTTGTTATTAGTATATTATCATATTATTATTATGGGAGCACACACAAAAATAAACATGCAGTATTTTATTTGAAGCAGTCCGAGGTGGTGTGGTTTATTACTTCTTCTGGATTAAGTCCTGAAACACAGTAATGTTGCTAACCCTATGCTAACCCGATGCTAACTTGATGCTAACCGGATGCTAACTTGTAAATAATGTGACCGTGCTTCAGAGTAGCGTTTATGAACTCTCACACCAGAGTAAACTAATCAGCAGCAGGTTCAGACTATGACGTTTGTTTAATCACACATGGATTGTCTATATTTTCTCCTCAATAACTGCTCTGCTCTGAATCACAAACTGATCTCAGGCTGTCGGCCTGTAAGCAGCTCAGACCTTTAATGACAGCGCGCGTTCACGTCATGTTTGAAGTAAAACTTCCTGTTTCTCGTCTCCTTCTCTGTGGAGATGTCCTCCTCTCCATTTGCCTTTCTTTTAAAATTAAAAATAGTTAGAACTGCTGCTGGCAGAAGGTCCTGCTTTTTTGGCGTGAAGCCAGTCCACCGCAGTAACGAGGGTTGGAGCGGTGTTCCTCCATGAAGTGAGAGAATTTGTATTTTGAACTTTTTTTTCACTAAAATTCATGGAAAAAAATCATTCCCCCCCAAAAAATGTCCAAATCTCTTTTAGCACTTATCACAGCAGTCAACAAGGCTTCTAGCCCCACCCAATAACATTGTTTGAAGGCAAAATCTAAATATTAACAAAACAATAAGACAATGAGCAGTTTGTTTCACTCACCTCTTCCAAAACACCTTCAGCTGAAGCAGAGCAGACGGGAAAAAAAGAGTTTGTTTTGGAACACTAGCATTAGCCTAACCTTCATCGTCTCATTAAGCAGCTCGTTAAGCAGCTTCCCAAGTTTATCAATGACTTGTGGTTGAAGTCTTTGCTAACCACTGCAAATTCCCTGGCCTCATGTTGTTAAAAGCAGCTGGTCCACAATTTGTGAGCTGAGAAAATTTAGCAATTTGGAGGACCAAACACGATTTGTATTATGAGAAATTTGTGTTTAGACGTGTTTGTAATTAGAGGTTCCACTATATTTTATAAGCCTTGACATTGCCGTCAATATTATGATATTGTGGCAGAAAGTGCCACTATCTGCACTAGAAATGCTACAGATAGCTGCTGCTGCTGCTATTTGCACTTGTAAAGACAACAGACAGAAGACAGCGATTTATTTCAGTCTTAGCTGTATTCGGAGTAGCTGTTAGCTCATAAGTCTTGTCAGAAAACAACTCTTTCCTCAAACTGAGAGCTGTCTTCAACAAGTAAGATATTTGTTCATATCCTATTTAGAGAGTACCATTTTAAAATATCTGAACTATCTGTTTAGATGGCCTGATTCTTATTGAATACAAAAGATCTGCAGCAGCCCCCTTTTGTTCCTCGCCATACATTAGTTGATTAACCTTAGTGCTTTATTATTATTATTATCGCCCAATGCCGACAGTGAAGCAGAAACAATGTTTTTTTTTCGTTTCTGTGTGGACATGTGTGTCTGTGTTCATTCGTCTGAACTGTTAACAAGATATCTTATGAACAAGTGGACAGATTTTATTGAAACTCTCAGAAAGTAATCACTGGATGCCCATCTACAACTGATTAACTTCTGGAGTCAACCCAGTTCAAGATGGCTTCCACAGCAAAGCTATCAAACTCAAAAATGGCTATAGCTAAGCCAGTTTTACAAATTCTGAGCTTAATTTGGGGTTGGTAGTAGCTGAGAGTCATCCCCAACACATGATCTGTGCCTTTAATTTAAAACAAAGTTTTTATGCGTTTGCTTAAAAGAGGTCAAGAAACCAAGCGAACGCGAGGGACCAGTCCAGCTGTTTGTGCACCATCAGAGCACAGTTTCCCCTAAATTAATAAAGCAGGTTAAAGTCCGATTTGAAACAGGACTGAAGGGCAACACTGGGTAATATTACAGGATCATATCAGATCTTATGTAGTCCTTTAGTGGTGCAAATCCAATAAAGCCTAATATTTAATTAGATTGGGAGAGGAGCTCTGCAGGCTGATTTAATCTGTGGCTGAAACCTGGAACATTTTAAAGAAATTATTAGTTTTGAATCTTTCTGATCTGACATGTTAGTTTTTAAATAGAAATTGAATTTGGCTGATCTTTGCTAAAAAACAAACAGGTTAAAACTTTTTTTAGAAAACAATGTGCATCTACAATGATTGAATTTTGGCGTCAGCTCGATTGATGATGGCTGCCACACCCAACTGACCTTAATAAAACACTATGAAATGACTATATCCCAGTTAACTTTACAAGCATTGACCTAAAATTTGGTGTGGTAGTAGCTGAGAGTCATTCACAACACGTACTCTGAATGTGAAATCTCACAATATTGGTTAAGATTATGTATAATGTTGTAAGGTTTGACCAAAACAGAACTGTCATTTCTACAATCTGATGATCTTGGTCTAAAACGCATTAAAGGTGATGATGGATATGCATTCCTACAAGGACTATTTATTTATTTGTTTTTAGAGCAATAAATTTAAAAATTAAAATAAACATTATAGTTCAGCGATTGGACAGCCACAGGAACAAGGATTGTGGAAATAATCAGAAACTCTAGACCCTCACAGCAGTCATACAGTGACTCGGTGTAGATATAGTTTTCGGATGAGTCCAGTGTTTTATTTTAGTGTTTCCTCTCACGTGGTTCTGTCAGGAGGTGTGGACACGTCTCTGAGCTCTGACAACATCAAACACACTCAGCCAGCAGACACATGGACCACGTACAGTTGGAACAGCTTAAAAAACGTGCATATTCATCATGCTTGATCTATGATTTTTGCTGAGTACATGATTTTATCAATGTCCTGTCTGAATGTGGAACATTCGACCTATGTGCCTCTCTCTCTAATCTGAAGAAATCTTCAAAATTCACTTCACCCTCCCCCTTCTACGTGAAATAGTTTCTGTTTCTTTCATGACTGGTAATGTTAAATTATTGTGAACCTTAAACTGTGTCCGAAAAACTGACATACTGTATGACACTAAAGCTGTTTCCATACTCCATGAGAAGTCACGAAGTCAGCTCTCAGTCACGTGGTCGTGTGATGAGAAGTGTGTAATTTTGTTCTCGTAGCAGCTTCGTCTGACACTTTGTGACACAAGGCCCGGGCCAAACTGTTTCTCACAGGGGTTTGCTCCAAGTTTTGTGTGATTGGTCAGAAGTTGTTTTTGCAGAAAAGCCGGTGAGCTTTAATGGAGTCATTTTGCTTCTACTGCTCCACTGAGAAGCAGCTGGAGGCTGTTAGAAAAT
>JAOXNZ010000177.1:21131954-21146565 GCA_028566095.1 Kryptolebias brasiliensis | reverse complement strand
TGCAAAATCTGTCCAGTGATCTATAAGATATTCTGCTAACAGACAAACAGAGTTGACTCCAACAGTTGTTGCCAAGGTTTTAACCAAAAATGTCAAGCATTGTATTGCACTCAAAGTCTGTGTTAGGGACAATACTCAGCTACTACCACACCAAATTGTAGCCCAATATCTGTAAAGTTGACTGAGTTATAACCATTTTTGATGTTGATGAGATTGCTTTGCTGTGGCGGCCATAGGGTTGATGCCAAACGTTAATCAGCCAATGCTTACTTTCTGAAAATTTCATTAAAGTCCATGCAGTGATTCATGAGATATTTTGATAACGCTACAAATGAACACATGCACATATGCATGCACACACACACAGAGGCAAAAACACTATCGCTTTGCCTTTGGCAACGGGCGATAATAAATAAAACTGACAAAACGTATACAATTATTACTAAAACAAATGTAGTTTTTGAAAGTCTTTAAAACCAAAAAGAAAAAAAAAGTTTGTTGAAGTTCAGCTTCTGTACATCAAATGAAATGTTTCACTTGTGCTAATTAACAACAAATGTTGTGTATAAACCCCTAATGTTGAAATACATGTTTTAATTATTGGGAAAAAAATAATTTTGCCTCAAACACTAACCCTTTTACATCAAGATGGTCAGCTGTGAGGCTTTGCAAACATTATTATCATTAGTATGATTAATAATAATGATATAATTTTTCAATTTGCCCATTTGTATTTCTTTATTCATTTGCATTTTAAATAATAGGTCACTGAGCAGATTTAATTTAAAACCTTTTGGGAGGATTCTCCAAATTAAAGGCTGGGTATATGAAGTTTATGGTCGCCTAAATCTGCTGACCCAATGACCAATTTTCTGATTTGTGTTTGATGAAAAAAGGAAGCAATCAGTTTTTTTCTTGTTTCTTTTTAAAAAGAGAAATAGTTATTAGAAAAAGTTATTTCCTGGTAATCCAAATATATTTGGAAGAAGCATTTCAGTTCTATATATTGATCTGCAAATCTACCGTCTTTGACTGTCAGCCTATGTGTTGATCCCAGATGTGATGGAATTATGGTTTTATCATTACCTGTGCTTTTGCCTGTGTGTGTGTTTATGTTCGATTGTCCATACTGTTAGCAAAATATCTCATGAATCATTGAACAGATTTAAATGAAACTTTCAGAAAGTAATCATTGGCATTCACATCGACACTGATTAACTTTTGGACTCAGCCCAATTCAAAAAGGTCACTACAGCCAACTGGCCTTAGACAACACAAAAATGGAGATAACGCAATCAATTTTACAGATACTGAGCTAAAACCTGGCATGGCAGTAGCTGAGCATCGTCCCCATCATAAACTTTGAGCTCAACATATTGCACAAGATGCTGCTTAAAATCTTGATATTAACTGTTGGAGTCAACCCTGTTCGTTTGTTAGCAAAATATTTCATAAACCACTGGGCAGATTTCAATGAAACTCTCAGAAAATAATTATTGGCTGTACATCTAAAACTGATTAACTTTTAGAGTCAGCCAATCTCAAGATGGCCACCTTAATGAATTGATATTAGCCAACACAAAAATGGCATTGACTTGATGAATTTTACAGCTATTTAGCTAAAGTTTGATGTGCTAGTAGCTGAGTTTTTCTTGTATAGCCTAGAATTTTAAAGGATTAAGTGTATCAATGACAGTGAAGGAAATTAAGCATTTTTTTTTCTGTCATCTCTTCCAAATGAGAACATAAATTGTCCAAACAACTCTGCTTCAAACCCTTTGTAGTGGAACAAAACAACAAAACGAACTCACAAAACTTTTAACATTCAGCAGCCTCATCCGTCACGCAGCAGGGGTTTAAAACACAAAGGCTCTTGTAAATCGACCTTTCACAGTATCTTATTTAAGGGAGGGAAAGCCATTCCAGACCTACGGGGTTACCGGGCCCTCCATATTGGTTCATAGTGTGTTTGTTATGTCCATTATCTTCTTTGACTTTAAAGTTCAGTGTCTGACGTAGTTCTGTGTGATTAATAAAAAAAAACTGTCATAATTTATACTAGTAACATTATTCTTTGCCAGTCTTCTTTTTTATTTTAGACAGAGGTCTGGAACCTGTGGCTCTCGGCCTACTTGTGGTTCTTTGGTTCCTCTGAAGTAGCTGTGATTCAAACCTAAACCATTTTTCTATTGTCCAGTCACAGCACGACTCGTTTCTACATGACTCAGTTCTACAGGGCCTGGGTAGTTTTCTTTTTAACTGAGTGACACCTCAATGTAGGCGGGCTGTCATAGCGGGGCCACCCGAAACTTACCGCCAATGGGTAAATACAGTGAAATGAAGTCACAAAACACTCACCATTCTCTGCCACGTTTTTCTAAAATGCTGTGGCCAAGTCGAGGCCACCTTCCCTCCACTGGTGAGAGCCTGTAAATTGAGTCCATTTGGTCCTAGCTCTGTCTGAATTCTGTCATCAGCTAAAAAGTACTAAACAGCTGCATCTCCTCGTCGTACCACAGTGTTGGTTTACATGTTGCCATTTTAAAGGATATATTATATATATTTTTAAAGCATAAAGAACAAAAATGAATGCTGCGGTTGTGAGGTTTTTAGAATGGTGGGTTTCTGGTGAAGGAGACGCTCTCATGATTGGCATCACTCTCTGGCCAATCAATCAAGTTCAAGTTCAAGTTCAAGAGTTTATTGTCATTGTCAAAAGAGACAACGAAATTGTGTTTGGAGTACAACACTAAATAGTAGTAACAGATTCCCGATGAAGTGCAGAAAAAGGTAGAGATGACAGCAGTGCTTGCACACACCCATCTTCAAAAATGTTCTCGACTCTGCTGATGTCAAATCTTCAGCTTGACTCGGCTCGCTTGGAACCTTGGCTGAAGAGGTTCCAAGGAACGAGCTAGAAGTGGGCAGGATCACCCAATGGAAAGACTGTTAGCAATGCAGATAAATTTGTTTGTACCTTTTCGTTTAAGAAAACCTCACAATGGTCACTAAACTAACTTGAAACGGACAAAGGTAATAAGAAAAATTGACTAAAAATCAACTAATGAAAAATGATTGCTTTTGAATTTTGGTTCAATAGAAATACTTAAAAATTAAACTAATGAAGCTGGCCTTGACAAAAAGGATGGTACACTTAACTTTATATTTTTTTAAACAATGCTTTGAGGCAATCACTGCAAACAAGTGATATCTGTAACTCTCTCTCTCTGAGACTTCTGCACCTGTCCACAGGTATTCTGGTCCACTCCTCATGAACAAACAGCTCCATCTGTCTCAGGTTTGAAGAGTTCCTTCTCCAGACTGCAGGTTTCAACGCCTTCAAAAAATGGTCAACAAGATTTAGATCAGGGCTCAGAAGGCCACTTCAGAATAGTCCAAAGTTTTAGACTGTTCTGAAGTGAGTCTACTCCAATAAAGCTCAGACTGGTGAAGAACCCTGGTAACAGTAGCTCAGTCTCTCCCATCAAAACTGGAGAAGCTTGGAACTCCTTCAGAGAGCTCACAGGTGTCTTGGTGGTCTCTCTCACTATTCTCCTTCTTCACAGTGACTCAGTTTGTGAGGACGTCCTGCTCTTGGTAGATTTGCACATGTCCCATACTCCTTGCATTTCTTGATGATGGATTCAACAGAACCTTGGAAATCTTTTTGTATCCATCCCCAGACTTGTAATTTAAAAGAATCTTTTCTCAGTGAAATTAGGACAGTCACTTTAGTATTTATGCAATGACTTGCATTACATATTTTATTTAATTTGTATTACTCTGTAGAAATTTGACTTCACTTTGACATTGAAGGCCAATTTATATTGACCATGACTGGATTATAAACAGCAATAAAAGCATTAAACATCCAAAGGGGTGAATACTTTTTTAGGCACTGTAACCAAACCTCCCTTGTTTCTCTGTATGTACATGGTTTTTTATTTATATGTCTTATTTGTGGGTCTGTGAATATATAGCTGATGTGACTTTGTTGCCAAAAAGCTCCAGTTTTGTCTCATTTGTCCAAAGGACATTCTCCCAGCTTCTCAATATGAATTTTCACTTTTTTATGGTTTGCTTTCAACGTTGTGTCTTCCTCTGTGGTCTTCCATTACAACAGTACGAGAACAGAAGGCTTACTGCAGAACGTCAGGAAACATGCAACAACTTTGAACAGCTTAGTTTTTCTTTGTTTTACAGAAGCACACAGTGTGTTTATAAAAGTAAAAGTGTCTCGGCACGTGGCAACACTTTATAGGTTCTGCTGTCAACAAACAACACGTGCGCTAAATATAAATGCTCCTCCTTTGTCCTCACTGCGCAGGCGTCACCCAGTCCTCGCTCGTGCCCGCGCTTTGCTGGCTCTCGCTCGGTCGCGCGCACAGAAAGTTCAGAGCTTAGTTCTGAATGATCCGGATCCGACCCAGACCTGAGGAGGAGGAGGAGCGGGATGAAGGTTACTGCGCGCGCACAGGCTGCCGTGTGGAGACGTGCGCGCTCTTCAGGATGTAGAGGAAGAGGAGGAGAAGGAAGGAGTGTCCGAGGAGGAGAGTTGTTTTCAGAGGAAGAGAGGAGGAGCAGCTCCTCTCAGCTCCGCAGCTGCGGCAGAAATTAACCGAAAAGAAACTTTTACGATCTTTTCTCTCCGTTGACTCTGCGCGCGCCCCTGTCACGCGCATGCGCTCTGCCTGCCTTGCCTCAACCAGCAGAATGGACCGATTGTGTCAGCTTGCTCGGTGGTGACGTCACTGACAGGACCAGCAGGGAGCGCGCCTCGGCCCTGATGGGTGAGTGTCTATCAAGGTGACGTCAGAGACAGTTTGTTTACCAAGTGTTTGTAAACTGTCAGAGTCCAAATTGTCGGTTCTGTTAGGTATCCAAGTGTTGTGATGTGGTCCAGGAGAGCATGTTTCTCTGTGTTCAGCTACAGAGAGTTCAGAGAACTTTTAACTGCAGAAAAAGTAACCTGATTACTCTGTACTAGGTCACTTTGAGTGTCCTGCAGTTCTAATATATCATATGAACAGTAGATGAAAGTACTGCAATAAAAGTATTCTGAATACTCTGTACCCTGGTGAGACTATCTATGAGTTGTAATGTGTGTTTCATATGAACAGTGGATTAAAATATTGCAGTAATAGTAATCTGATTACTCTGTATTCTTGTTAGTGTATCACTCAGTTCTAATGTGTCTTTCAGAATATGAACAGGGAGCTGGTTCAGAAAGGAGGTTCATCCCCCTCTGGCCCAGGTTCAGTTTGCAAGTCTTCCGCAGGCCCAGTTTTTGATTTTGTGCATCCATCTACAAAAAAAGTTGGGACCTTGTGTAAAACGTAGACAAAAATAGAATGGTATGATTTGCGAATCTCATAAGCCCCTTTTTTATTCACAATGAAAAATAGCAAATATATCAAACTAAGAAATTGTAACATTATTTTATGGCAGCAAGACATCTCAAAAAAAGCTGGGACAGGGCCATGTTTACCACTGTGATTTGTTGTTTCATGATGCACCAGATGTTTTCAATTGGTGAAGGTCATCACTCTTCCACTCTGAAGCCATGCTGTTGGAATGAATGCAGTACGCCAGTATGACTGAAGCCAGGCATAGAAGTTATTTAGAACATAAGGCAGTGACGGATCTCGAGGGCAGTCAGTATTCTTCCTTTTATGCTCGTTATGCCCTTCCACATGCTTCGAGGCTCCTCTGAGCATAGGTCGCTTTGCCCTATTGTTGGATGCATCCATTTCCCTCCTCAGTGCTGCTGTATCTCCATACTGGAAGGCTGAGTCTTTTGCCTTTAAAAAAGACTGTACTTCTCCATTTAGCCAGGGTATCTGGTTTGGACAGATGCCTTCTTGGTGGTAACTGATCCTCAATACACTTGCCAGTGCACAGAGGAAGTGTAGTCTTCCAGGTCCTCGCTGCCCTCGTAATTAGCTGCTTCTCTAAATGCCTCCCTGTTGGTGCACTCAAAACAAACCTGGAGCATAGAAATGGTTCCACTAGGCTACACAATAATGTTCTTTTTGGGGATCTTGGTGTTTTTGAACACCGGACACTGTGTGAGAACCAACATGTGGGTGGGACACTGCCTTATATTTGTCCTTTCTATTGATGTAAACATGGTTTACACCAAAGCAATATGTTGTTTTCCCTGGTTGTGATGAAAACATGCTGGTAAAAACCACTGATAAAAAAACATTAATATAGCTTCTGTAAACCGGGTCCTGCTGGCTTCAGTTCTCAACAATGAAAGAAGGCAAGGACATTTGATCAAGCATTACAATACATGCCTATGGTGAAAACCTGGCAGAATGTCTGTCAGTTTAGCCTGATTAAAATCCCCTGCCACCAGGATGAAAGCCTTCTGGTGTTTGGCCTTGAGCCCTCTGATGTGATCATATAGTTTCGTAAGTGCCAGACTAGCATTAGAACTTGGTGGGATGTAAGCAGCTACCATGCACACAAACTTAAACTCTTGGAGCACATACAACAGGTGGCATTTCAGAGATAAAAACTGCCAAGTGAGAACAGTGGCTGCTTACCAGACTGATATTTGGTGAAGGTTGTATTGGTGTCTTTTTGATTACAGACTGCCCCAGGTGGTCAGTATTGCTTTCAGACTGGGTCCCTCTCGGATTTTATGAGTTTGTGGGTATTTAATAAAGATTTGTATTTTCTACGATTGTGAATATTCATCTGATGCAGCTTTACTTGTTTTACATAAACGTGCACAGATCCAGTTTGAGCTGCCAAGTCGATAACCAACTTTGTGATACCACTAAGCTCAATTCCTCATTGTCAGGGTTTGTTGAACCCTAAAGAAATTGAACCTACTTTTGCAATATAGTGCACTGAGATCTAGGGGCTTTATTATGAAGCAGGTTCAACATGTTCTTTATAAAGTCCTGTGTAACTAATCCTAATAACGGAGGTCATGCTTACTGATGGTACAAAGCTGGTTATCAACTCAGTAAGTCAGTCAGGTAAAAATATAAAAAATCTTTGAGTAATGACTTGCTATGAAACTTTAGAGTGATCAGCCTGCATAAGCATTGCTTCTGTTGAAATATGCCATGAAAATTATTCTCAGTAGAAGTAAAACATAACAATGAAACTTGAGGAGAGCCAAAAGAGACTCCCACTAGTGCACATTTTACTTTGTAAGGGCACTGATTAATTGAGAAGTGGTGCATTGAAACCTAACCACTGAAACAGCAATACACTGGAATGGCTTGCTTTTTGCAGATGATGTGGCCCTCTTAGCTTCATCAAAGAATGACCTCTAGCTCTTCCTAGGGAGGCTCACAGCCGAGTGTGAAGCAGCTGGAATGAGGCTCAGCCTCTCAAAATTTGAGGCCATGGTTCTCAGCCAGAAAAGGGTGGACTGCTCACTCTGGGTCAGGAGAGAGGTTTTGCATTAAAAGTAGGAGTTGAATTATCTCAGGGTTTTGTTCACATGTGAGGGAAGGAGGGAGTGGGAGATCAACAGGTAGGTCGAGGCAGCTTCCGCAGCAATGCGGATGATCAATCGATTAGTTGTGGTAAAGAGGAAGCTAAGCCAGAAGAGGAAGCTCTCGATTTACCGGTCGATCTACGTTCCAACCCTCAGCTAAAGTCATGAGCTTTGGGTAATGACCAAAAGAACAAAATCATAAATACAAGCAGCCAAAATGAGTTTCCTCTGCTTGGTGGCCAGGCTCAGCCTTAAAGATAGGGTGAGCAGCTTGGACATCCGGGAGGGGAGAGGAGCTAGTTGAGGTGTTTTGACCATCTGGTTAGAGTGCCTCTTGGATGTCTCCCTCTGGAGGTGTTTCAGGCATGTCCTTCCGGGAGGAGACCCAGGGAAAAACACAGACATGCTGTAGGGATTATATCTCTCGCCTGGCCTAGGAACACCTTGTGGTCCCCCCAGAGGAGCTGGTGGAGGTGGCTGGAGAGAGGACAGTCTGGGCTTCATTGCTAAGGCTGCTGCCCCTGCATCCCAGACCCAGATAAGTGGAAGAAAATGACGACAACTGTAATGGCCAACCACAGCGCAGTCTATATTAACAAGGCAAGCACTTGTGCCGCTATCTTGGTAGGTGCTACTTGGTGTCCTTAGTTACTGCCAGTAAAAAATGTAGTATTTCTTTTATCTTTTTTTTTCATATGGAAATTCTAGTCTAATACACTATTATTTTACCATGGGTCATTGCTTGAAGTATATGTTTTGTAATGCCTAAATATTTCCAGAATTATGAGGGGAAAAAAAGACATTGTATAAGCTTAGGTTAATAATCTAAGTGAAATTAACTACAGACACTGGAAGAAGAGCTCTGGTTTGACTAACTAGACATGTAAATGACTAAATTACTTAAAAAGCAGATACAGTACGTACTGGTCTACCCAGAATAATTAGAGCGCCTACTCATTTTATCATAATAGAGATGGCGTGCTGGGTCAGTGATTTGCCACCACTATCGATTATTGATCAGCTGACTTGCTTATTATTGATCAGCAGATTGACTAATTATTGATCAGTTGACTGATTATTGATCAGCTTACTAAATAATGATTGGCTCACTGATTATTGATTAGCTGATTGATTGTTCATAAAAGTAATTATGCCATTGCCTAACTGAACATCAATCAGCTGATTGTTTATTGATTTAATGACTGATTATTGATCAACTGACTAACTGATTATTAATCATCTGAATAATTATTGATCAGCTGACTATTAATTAGCTGACTGATTCTTCATCAGCTGACTGACTGCAAGAGATTAATTTGCATTTTGAAGAATTACCTGAGCATCATTATTAGGTGTATACAGGAGTGAACAGTGCTGTTCACGTATGATTGGATCAGCCAGCAAGAACCAGCTTCAAACTGGACCACAGACTGATCCAAGGTCAGCTCCATGTTCAACAAAGAGACAAAGAGATATCCTCAGACAATTAACACTGATCAAATGTGAGCATGTTGGCCATGAAACCATCCAATCACAGCTTTGCACCTGTAGCTGAGTGTGACACAACTGAAACATGTGACAGCTTGTAGACTCTGACTGTTAGAAACATTTAAGCCCTGCAGAACCTGACCTGAACACACACAAACTCACAGTGATGTGTTCATCAGAGTTGTGCAACAATCTGCTGCGCTGGGACATACGGGAAGCAGGAAGGAGAAGCAAACAGAAACAGAAGGAGAAGAAGCTGCAGGTCTGCAGACAGACAGTGTAACGAAGAATCCAACAGACCGGACATATGGTGAGACAGTTTTCCCTGCAGTCATCTTAGTGCACATTGACCTACTTGACAGGGACATACAGTACGTCATAAAAGGCAGCATCCTGTTTGTGGACAAACATCAGCTGTAAATGTCAGTCTCACCTTGTCACAGGTGGAGTGCAACCTGCAGCGCTTGCTGTCAGATGTTTTGGCTGTAGTTTTCCAGCAGCAAGTAAACAAACAAGTACAGGATAAAGAACAAGACGTCTGTCCTCATCTGCTTAACTAACAAACTGTTTTTGTTTTGTGTCTCAGTGAGTGTGCACTGTGGGATTCTGTGTGAAAATGAGTGGCGGGAAAAAGAAGAGTGGCTTTCAGATCACCAGCGTCACCTCAGATTCACCAACCAGCCAATCATCCCACAGCGTGGTCCGGACCGTCCAATCAGATCCCTTCTTCATCAGACACATTCAAGGAAGCTCCTCCCAGCCGACCACACCCTCCCTGAGGAGAAAAAACATTTCCCATGATGCGCCAGGGCAGGGAGCGAGCTGCTCCTCCAGGTTCAGGGTTGTGAGGCTGACAGGGGGAGGAGCTGGCCGAGGTGGGCGGAGCAAGTCATATCAGCGCGGAAGATGGACCTGCATGGAGTTTATGGAGAGACCAGAAGAAGCAGGGTTCCGGCGAGTGATGGACAGCATGAGACATGCCCACTCGTTGGAGTCTTTGGAGATGATTGGTCGGGACAGAGAAAGGGGAGGAGTCCACTCTCAGGACACCACCCACATGTTGACTCAGGCAGTCAATGGTGATGATGGGACGGGGCTCATTCTGAGAAGTGGGCCTCCATCCCCGACACACCAAGAGCCAATCAGCATCCAGCTTCTAGACAGAAGAGAACCAATCAGAGCGCAGGGTCTAGACCCCACCCCTACTCCTGCTTCACTTCGTCCACAAAATTTCCCCCTACCATTACAGCTGGAAGTCGATGCCACAGGACGGGTACACACACACAAACACACAGTCAGAGTATTGGTGACCAGTACTCACTGTCATGATAAAACACACATAAAAACAAAAGTACCACACTAACACAAAAACAATCTAACATGTCAATAATAAACATTTTCATGTATTTGTTAGTACAATCATTCTCAATTTGCGCCCCAATTTTGAGGGGCAAAATTTCAGGCTTCCCCTCCTCAAACCAACAAGACTAACCAAAAATGAGTCATTATGTGTAATTGCAAAAATATCATAAAACTAAAAAATCCAATTTGACTTTTTTTCCCCGCTGTGGTCTTTAAGTATTTAAATATTAAGTACCTTTATAAGTGTCATCTGATGTCATTTTTCGAGACTTAGTGTTTTATTTTACACCCTGATGACTTTTAAAGTGATTTTACTGCCTGGGCTAATCAAGTTTTCTTTTTAAAACTCAAGTGGCTTTCTAACGTTACTGGGGTGTAATGTTTCAAAGTGTGTTATTAATATTTTTTACTTCATCCTGTCAGCTGACAGTTTTTAGACATAAACAGGTCTATTTTTATCTTTTACCCTTCACTGTAATTTCAACAGTGGAATATCTCCTTTCTCTGTCTATTTTGATTTCATCCATCCATCCATTTTCTTTACCCGCTTCTTCTTTCCGGGTCACGGGGAGCTGGTTCCTATCTCCAGCAGTCACTATGGAGAGGCAGACAGGTCGCAAGTCCATGACAGGGACACAGAGACAAACGAGACAAACAACCATTCATACTCTCACTCACACCTAGGGACAGTTTAGTGTTACCAGTGAACCTAACATGCATGTTTTTGGTCTGTGGAATGTACCATCTATGTACATAGATGAAGAGAACATGCAGAGTCCACACAGAAAGGCAAACCTGCAACCTTCTTGCTGTGAGGCGATATCTTTAACCACTGCTTTACTGTGCCTTCTTTGATATGAAGCAGCTTTTTTCTTTGCATGAGTCCACATTGGGAACACGTCATGAGTAAACAGAGTTAGCATACCATTTCACACAGTGTATCATCAGCCGGTTGTCCCACTCAGATTAGTCCACCTTGACCATTATCAGTCTGACCGCTTGTCCCTTATTTAAGGTTGGCACCTCCTCCAGTCGGCAAACTCTTTTACCATAAAAAACAAAACAAACTCTTTGTTTGTCATCAAGTCTATCCGGGTTAGTTTCCGTCTGAATCCTTCTAATCACCATGGAAGCGTGGTTTGTGTAACACAAAAACAAATGTGAGTCACAACACAACATCTAAACATTAGTTCTGCCTACAACTTTTTTAGGATGGGAATAAAAAAAATTAAAACCAGTCATGCACTGTGCCCCCCTTAGGGGTTGTACCCCACAGCTTGAGAAACACTGCATTCATATCACATGCAGAATATGAGATATCTATATTTAGCTACCTTCTATTCCAGAAATGTGTAGTGACTCCTAGAATTATTTTCTTAAAGGAGGAGACGGGGCTTCTTTTTTGTTGTTTGAAGATGTTTTGCTTCTCATCCAAGGACCTTGATTCAGATTTAAAAGTGTAGTGCTCCAAGCTTTTTAAACTATAGTGAGTTGCTCCTGTACTCACATGCAAATCAAATTCCCCTCCCCTCATTAGGGTCTTTGACTACATTCACACTGCAGGTCTTCATTTTGCTGAAATCTGATTTTTTTTTTTTTTTGCGGGGTTGTTTACATTATATTTTAGATACAACTGCCATAAGACTCCCGTGTTAACATTCTACAGCCTTAGAATGACTCTCATGAGCAGAAAAAGATGTGACGTCACACGCAGCGCACTGCGGTTATAAAGTAAATATGGATGCTACACATGTCAGTGGGTTCTGAGTTCGGAAGTTGTACAATCAGAACCGACAAAATTATGGCAAAATGATAAAGAGAAGCCGAAGACTGAGGAAAAAAGAGAGCACAAACTTTAACGATGGCCTATTGTGGAACAATAGCTGCTCCCTTTGTACAGAGGTATGTGTAGATGCAAAGTTTACATTTGATCTGACCACTTCCCGCAGAATTGTGACGTTTGTCACACCTCGATGACGCAAAAGTCAGATGAAATGCCGTTCAGACTGAGGTTGCTTTGAAAAACATTAGGTATGTAGCTGATTTAGTTAGGACTACTTATTAAAGAGGATGTTTAGACTGTCGTAATAAAATCTGATATGGGTCACATATGGTCAAAAAGTCAATTTGGGCCACTTTTGCCTGCAGTTTGAATGTAGCTTTTGTCAACCTGGCCCACATGAGAGATGTTTTGATCACATGTATGAAGGTGCAAATTGGTGTGAAACTGATTATAGATTGGATTCAAAGCTGCATTCTAAGTTCTGACACACAGAGGTTATTGTTAGGATTATCTACATAACACAGCAAATGTCTCAGTTTCAACATGTCAAAACAATCATTTCCCAAATCCAGAATGACATTCTTCCTTTCCACAATCCTCATTTCAGATGTCCTAAACATCTTTCTTTCTAGATCAAACAATGTCACTTTTCCCATCACGTGTATTGGGTTTTCAGCTGCAGATATCCACTGGTACATTCTTCCTGTCAAGAATGAACACTGTGGATATCTAAAATATAACTCTTACTATAGGAAAATGTCACAATTCAGCTACCTACAATCATGTTACTAATTGTAACTTTCATTGTAGTTATCAAAAAATTTGTTTAAACTATTGCAGTGATCTTAAATTATTTAAATATCCAAAATTACATTTTAACTAGTAAAAATGTCATTAAGAAAATCCATTACTCATATTGTGACTGTTCAAAAGCTTTTTCAGGTGTCACTAATTAGAATAATGACTATAGCGACAATGTTATTCCAAATATACAAAGATCTATTAATATACTTTTTATCTATTAAGAACTTGATTTAATGTAATTTTAACATAAAACAGGTTAATAAAAACATGACTCCAACAACACTGTAATTATCTAAAATGTGAATTGCTCTTTTTAGGAATTCTCTTTCAGATATCTACAATGCTGACAGACTAATTTAAATAGAGCAGGTTCAGTTCATCTGATTTCAACATGTTGATGTCATTGTATCCTCACTTGTCCTTCTGCCTCAGTCTGTCCTCAGGATGTCCCAGTCTTTACCCAGCTCCCCCCTGTCTGAACCATACCATCCCACTCTGACCCCCACTCAGACTCTATCAGCATTCAGTCTGGACCAGACCATCTTCGGCCTGCAGGGGGACAACAGGTGAGACATTGCTTACTGTTTGTTTTACTGTGTGTTTTTGGGCAGCAGCCATTCCAGCTGAATGTGTTTAATGTGAGACACGCAAGCTGTTTTTTTTTATCTCTTTAATGCTCACCAGCTCATGGTGATTCCACAACTCTAGCAGGAAGTTCCAAAGAACTTTCTGGATGGTTTGGACAGCTCTGTAGCATGCCAGGGAGGTGTCAGATGGCATAACCTGGCAATGCAGAACTGCACTCAGTATGTTGTTTAACGTCGAAGTGAACAGCTGCTACTGTCATTGAAGAACTGCTTCTTCCACTACCTTGGCTTACAGACTGAACTAGAGCAAAGTCCACAGTTCCAGTTCCAGAGGTAGTGCCATAGTGGGTGCATGTGTCACTGAGATAGTCTAGTGGGACTTTATCTGCTTTTGCCTCCAAAAGCGAGGGCACACATTTCAGGTTGCCCTGGGTTCATACAAAAATCAACCCATCAAACCCTGATAGCTGCTTTCTCACAGGGGCTGTGGTGAGAGTCCCTGCTCTGGTATCACTGTGATTTTGTGGACTGGGTTGGCCTTCTTCCTGTCATGGTACAGGCCCCAGTGCTACCTGGCCACATTCTTGTGGCATTGCTCCTCTGAGTGAATACAGGCCAGCCAATTACTCAAATAATTGAGGATGCAAAACCTTCTCTTTGCCAAGATCGCGGAACTGCCTTCATGTGCCTTGTGAATGCGTGAGGAGCAAGTGATATGCTGTACAGGTATACACAGAAATCAAAGGTTCTACTGCCTAAGGTATCATCAATTGGAGTATGAGAATGGACCCTCAGGTCATGGACATAGACACAATTAACTTCCAGGTTAATTGTAGAAAACCAGTGAACTCTCTATATGATTCACATTTTGCTGTGTAGGGGCTTGATTTAAAAAAAAAAAGGCCATCTGAATTGAGCAGCAGCCTAAAAGGAAATTACCTAAGTATGACTGGTCCTCCCTCTTAAATGCTTTTCCAGAAGAGTGGAGATCCCTGTAGTCAAGATAACCCTGCTGTAAACGGAAGAGATGTTGTTAGCTGGAGTACACGTAATCACTCCAGTTAATAAGCCCCTGGGTCATTGTAGAAACCACCTGGGAGTCAGCCCTAAGCAAGGACCCCCCCA
>JAOXNZ010000177.1:21098322-21111502 GCA_028566095.1 Kryptolebias brasiliensis | reverse complement strand
ATGAAAGACATGTGTTCACGGTTTAAACGGAGACATTCCTCGTCTGGCTGTGTGGTTCTTGGAACAACGGAAAGGGTAGATCTCTTTGTTAATATGGCTCTAGAACATTTAAACCAGCTGACTCTTCCAATGTTTGAATAAAAGTCTTCTTATTACAGCTAAACTTTTCAGGTTTATCATAATTTTTTATTCATCTTTGGTAAGTCATGTAAGGTTCTCCGTGCTGTTGGTACAGTATTTACAGCTAAACATTTAATGTTTTTCAACATTTTTACGGATATTTAAGACATTTATATTTTCTGAAAAGAAATTGTCAACCTTTTTTTTTAGGGTAAAAATGCAGTTTTGGGATTTAAAAAACAGCCATGTTGAGTTCAGATTAGTTTAAATCCACACCATTCTGTCATCATATCATAACTAAGAAATATCAGGGCTGAATCAGGCTCTGCTGTGATCTTTCACTTCACCTTTGACCTTTTTTTTTTCAGGTGAGTCATGACAGTTTACCTGAGCAGCTGATTGCTGAGTCCATCAGAAAGAAGAGTCGATCTATGCACCTGTCCCCTCAGCAGCTCCGCCTCTGTGTGCAGGAATACCAGGGACAATATATCCTCAAGGTAAACCTGTCTGTCTCATTTGTCTGTTCAGCCATCCATCTGCGCACGTGGCTGTCTCACCTGTCCACCTGTCCCCTCAGCAGCTCTGCCTCTGTGTGCAGGGGTACCGGGGCCAGTACACCTTCAACACACACCTGGCTGTCTCACCTGTCTGTTCATCCACCTGACCACCTGTTTACCTGCACACCTGGCTGTCTCACCTGCCCATCTGACCACCTGTTCGCCTGCACACCTGTCTGTCCACCTGTTTACCTGCACACCTGTATTCTTGCCTGTCTCACCTGTCTGTCTGTCCTGCCACCTGTTTGTAAGTATGCACAAGTTCCAGGGTCAGAACATCTTCAAGGTACACCTGGCTGTCTCACTTGTCCGTCCATCCACCCGTCCATCTGTCTTACCTGTGTGTCTTTTACAAGTCTCATGTGTCTCACCTGCATGTTCACTCTCTACAAGAACTAGTTCAAAGCTCAGTTCACAGAAATTAAAACTGAATTCATTCATGTTTATAGTTCTCAATTTTTTTTAACTAAATCCACCCTTATAACATGAACTAGTTTGTTTTAATTTATCAAACTTTTACAAAATAGATACTGTGTTCAAACTGTCCACTCCTTCACTATATGGTGCACTGTAGCTTGAGTTGGCCATTTAGTAGTTGTGTTCAAAATTTTAACTGTAATATTTCATCCCCTATATAGTGCACGAGAAATGAATTTGGTGCAATAAAAGTAGTGTATAAAGTTGCACACAAAATTAACCAAAATGCCTTGTGATCTGTATTTTTGTCATTTTTCTGGGGAACATTATCGTCCATGTTAGCAATGATAAGAGTCACCTGGAGGGGTGTGATTGGGGAGAACAGTCTTCCTAGTTTGCTACTGAGTGATGTTTTGTTATTAGACTTCTGTGCTATGCATAGGCTGGCCATAGAAAACTTCATGTTTGAACATCAACTGGCCCATAAGTGAACTTGGTACCAGCCCCCATTGGGCCAAAAGTTGATTATTGTCATATCAGACCTGCAGTCCTATATCTAGAACACTTGGGTAAAGAGAGGGGAACAGCTGTCAACTGATCATGACTGGAAGTGAGTTGGATCCAGTGGTAGGGGAGAGGATGCCAGACAGCCCCAATAAACCCTAACAAATAGTGAGTGTGAACTGGGAATATCTGGAGGAGCTCCCTCTGTAAGATCTTAAACTTGGACCTCTGGTAGAGATTTTTATGAGCCCAGAAAGAGGTTGGGGACATGGATTTTGAATGGGCCGTGTTCAGGGCCTCCATTGCAGATGTCACTTCTAGAAGCTGTAGTCAGAAAGTTGTTGGTGCCTGGCACAGGGCCAATTAGAGGACACTTTAATGGACACCAGTACTGATGGAAGCCATCAAGCTGAAGAAGGAGACCTTTAGGGTTTGGCCGTCCCAGAAGACTTCTAAAACTGCTGACAGGTACAGAAAGCCAGACAACATTTATTTATGTGACACCTGACTATGAATAATTGTTGCATTTAAGTAGTGTTCAAAATGCTTTTACACTGGGCTAACCCTATTCCTTACTTAGTTCTTTACGCAGTAAACATGATGTCATGAGTGAGTGATCAGGTGAACATTTTGAACACATTTGTTTTATTTAGGTACATCATGTCTCAGAATATTAATTGCATCATCACAATCTATGTAATATGCTCTCCGCTAGCCTATTTCCATCTGCTTGCTTTCCCTATTTTCTGTGATCACACATGCTGGATTTTAATATGACTGAGTTTACACCAAAGCTGCTATATGTATCAGTTTTTCTTCTCACGAGAAGTTTTGTGAGTTTTTCTTCTCACAAAATAGGTCTGGAATTGTGACTAAAAAGTAGCCCATTAAGACTACATTTTTAATCACTGTGACTTTTAAAGCAGATTTTAGTAAGCACACTGTCAGTTGACAAACCTTCCAATTACATAAATAAAAGATGTATGTGGTATTTCAGTAATATTTACAGTACATGCACGCTGGTCAGAGAAACGTTTTAAGTGGCAGAACATTTTAAAATCTAAATTATGGTTCCTCTCTGCCGCCGACATGCAGGATTTGGATGAACTCTGTGGATGGAGCTCACTCCTGCAGGGTGCATACTGGGTATAAAAGTACATTTCAGTAAAAGCTTTCATTTTTAATGCTTAAAGGCATCAGACCTTCAATTTTTTGTAGTAAAATTAAAGTTGAAGGGAAAACAGATTTTAACAACCAACAGTGTCCCTAAAGATTGGACTACAGACACATAAATGTGAGTGTTACAGCCTGATTTGGGGGGTGCGCACAGCAGACAACAACCTGTCCTCCACGGGAAACACTAAGACTGTTTTCTGCAAAAAAGTAGGTACAGTTTGTCCTACAACTGTCTCTGCTTACAGCTGTTCAATGTCAAAAAGAATGTCATTTCATGTCACCATTTTGAGCTGCTCTTAGTTCAAGTTCCTGGGGTGAAAAACAGTCTTGTTACGGTCAAAGATCACAGAATTTTATTTTTTTGCCACTCATGAATCCACTGATTTGAAAGCATTTGTGCACAATGTTGCTCATCTGTGTTTCACCTGTCCACCTGTCTCACTTGTGTGCCTTTCCTCTGTATGTCTCACTGTCCACCTGTCTTACCTATCTGCCTGTCTCACATGTATGTCTGTGTGTGTCTTACCTGTCCAACTTTCTCACTTGTGTGCCTTTCTTGTGCATGTCTCACCTGTCTACCTGACCTACCTGTGTGTGTGTCCCACCTGTTCATCCATTTCATTTGTGTGTTCTTTGTGTGTCTTATCTGTTCATGTCTTACCTATTAATGTCTCATCTGTTCACGTCTTACCTGTGTGTGTCTGACTCATACACTTGTCTCACTTGTGTGCCTGTGTGTGTTTCACCATTCCACCTGTCTCATTTGTGTGCTTGTGTGTCTCTTACCTGTCCGCCTGTCTCACCTGTGATTCTCTACATGTTTCTCAGGTATGTGGTTGTGATGAGTACCTGCTGGAGAAGTTTCCTCTCAGTCAGTATAAGGTAATCACTTGTCTCGGGAAATACAAACCTTCAGCTGTCTCTCCTCACTACATGTTTAAATTAATCTTCAGCTGTCTCCACCTGTCCTACTCCCCATTTGTCTGCAGTACATCCGCTCATGTATCATTGTAGGACGTCTTCCTCACCTGATGCTTGTCTCCAAAGACAGTCTCTACTCTCAGCTTCCTGCCTCCAGCTTTGTCCCACCTTCTTACAGGTAAAGCAGTCAGACAGAGTCAGCAACAGCCAATCAGGAGCAGGTACAGGTGTGCTTCAGGTCTCCAGGTGATGTGAGTTGTCTGTTTTTCAGTCGAAGGACGCCTCAGCCTTCTCCCTGTCCAGGCGGAGGTGATGGTTCTCCTCCTCGCTCTCTGTGGGCCTTTAATACTCTCTTGAGGGTTCGACTGCTCTGCGCCACCTACGTCAATGTCAACATCCGGGACATCGACAAGGTGCTTTGTCTTCTGTTCCTGTCCACCACCCTATTTCTGTCCAGCCCCCTGTTCTCACTATCTGTCCTTATTATTAGTTTGTTCCACCTACTTCAGTGTCTACATTAGAGACCCCTCTAACACTCTGCCTCACACCTGATGTGTGTGTATCTGTGTAGATCTATGTGAGGACAGGTATCTATCATGGAGGAGAGCCACTGTGTGACAATGTCAACACACAGAGAGTCCCCTGCTCCAACCCCAGGTAAGACATGCCAAACAGAAAGACTCTGAACAACCTCAACCTATCTGACTTTTCATTTCTTGCCCATTTTTGTATCTGACCCTGTGTCTGTCTCTACATACCTGTGCTCAGGTGGAACGAGTGGCTGACCTATGACATCTACCTGGCAGATCTTCCTCGCTCAGCCAGACTCTGTCTGTCCATCTGCTCTGTGAAGGGAAGGAAAGGAGCCAAGGAGGTAGGAAAGGAAGAAGACCTGTATTTGGATGACTGTACCAGTCCACTCAACTGTCCCTCTGTTCTCCCTCACCTGTTCTCCCCAGGAGCACTGCCCTCTAGCTTGGGGGAACGTCAACTTGTTTGACTACAAAGACATCCTGGTTTCTGGGAAGGTAGCTCTGAGTCTCTGGCCAGTCCCCCATGGTCTCGAAGACTTGCTGAACCCCATCGGAGTGGCTGGTTCAAATCCCAACAAGGTACCTCTGTCTGTGTCTGTTTGCAGCCAAGGGATTGATCATTGCTGAGCTGATGGATTACTGATTGATAACTGTTTGATCGGCAGGAGACTCCCTGTGTGGAACTGGAGTTCTCATGGTTCAACCAGACTGTTTTATTTCCTGATGAGCAGCAGATCGAAGAACACGCTAACTGGACCATCAGCAGAGAGCTAGGCTACAACTATTGCCATGGACTAGTAAGTCCCCTACCTCCTGTTCCTCAAGTGTACTCTTTGTTGAAGAAAAACTTTCAGATGAAGCCACAGGCATCTGCAATAATACAGACGTGTAATGTTAAATTAGAACATATTGTCACTGCAAAAAAGCTCATATCTTCACTAGTTTAACAATTAACTGTGCATTCTTCACTGATTCCAGCATTCATTTGTTTTTTTAACCGACTCACACTACATGTGTCCTTGACTACTCTCCCTGTTGGTTGTGGGCCCATGTGGAGATGGCTTTCTGTAGGTTTTTTGGGCTTGGTCCGTCCAAGCAAGACTCAGAAAGCAAGGCTCAGCCACCAAGCACTCATTGTCAAAGAGCTGAGCCAAAAGACAAAGCTCTCAATTTACTGGTCCAATTTTGTTCCAAACCTCATCTATGATTATGACATACGGATCATGACTGAAAGAACAAGATCTCGGATACAAGTGGATAAAATGATGTGGCTGGGCTCAGCGTTAGAGATGGGATGGTTCACGTATCTGATTAGGATACCTCCTTTGTGCTTATGGTGGGATTATATTAGGAATGTAAAGATTAACTTATTTCTACCAGTTTGCAGATTTCCATGTACACGATGCAAGAGCAGTCATGTACCAAAGTAGTTTGGGGATTAAATCTAGATGTAATTGGTTTATTATGACTGTGTTTCAATAAAATCTGATTTATTTAATTGTAGGATGTAGACTCTGCAAGGAAGTGTATTTCTACAGGCATCCATTTTAATAAATAGCACAAAAATTTAAAAAATGTTAAGCCTGTATACAAAGCACAGAACCCCTGTTTTCACTTCTTTTAGTGAACAACTCCTCTTCTGGCTGCAGTTCCTGCTATTTAACTGTATTGTTTCCCATTAGTGACCCCTACTGTTTAGGGGGAAAACTCCACTAACACTGGTAAAAACAGCAATAAACACTGAAAGTGTGCTTCACCCTAAATATATAGATCAACTATTATTAGCTGCACTTCAATATACAACAGAAGAGTCACATGTTTATGTGAGAATGGGACACACACATCATGAAGTACTTGTAGAACTTGGATAAGATTTAAAAAATAAGTCTTTTTGACTCCCTCACTGTTCTGTCTTACTCATTTCTGCCTGTCCTCCTGTCTGCCTGTCTTTCTGTCTCTGATTCAGAGCAGTCGCCTGGCCTGTGACAACAGTGTTTCAGCAGCTGATGCAGAGCAGCTACGCTCCCTTTGTGCTAAAGATCCTCTGTACGAGCTGTCAGAGCAGGAGAAGGACTTCTTGTGGAGACACAGGTGAGCGTGGAGCCTGATGTCTCTATAAGGTGACAGGCCTTGATTATAAAAAAAACACACTTTCTTTATTTTCTTTATTATAACTATTTGTATTTCTTCTCCACTGTACATACAATTCTGAATCAAAAATGTTTCCGTGAAAAAACCTTTCCATTATTTCATTTATTCTCCTAACAACTAAATTCAGTTTAGTTTACTTAAATACCACCAGTTCACAACAAAAAACATTTCAGGGCACTGTACAAAAATGCAACAAGTTCAAATCCCATCAAGTTACATGCAGTCCGGTTCATCTTAAAACAGATCCAGTTTCAGTCAAATTTAGTAAAATGTCTATCAAAGAAAACTTGCAGATCGCATTAAATCTTCACTTTATTCCTCCGTTCTGAGAAAGCACAGGGTGACAGACAACTGTGGAGAGGAGCAACTCCCTTTTAACAGGAGGAAACCTCCAGCAGAACCAGAACCAAGATGGGTGGCCATCTGTTTGACCAGCTGAAGGTTTAGAAGACAGGAAGGAGACACAGACAGAAAAACTGAGACAGGCGTTGTCCCTCAAAGTTGTTCTGACGATGAGGATACCAAGCAATGAAGAGTTTCAGGTGGTTTTTTTTTTTTGTCCGATTTTTCCTGCAAACATGTCTTAAGGTGTTCAACAGTACGGGGTTATCCTTGTCATATTTTTATTTCTAAATTCTCCAACATTCTTTACCCGGGATAGATCAGGACTGCAGAAAGGCCAGTCAGAACTCTTCTCCTCTTCTTCCTCAGCTTTTGGAATGGAGCAGAAAGTGGTTTCACATTGTCCTGGTGATAAATGATTGGACATTCCTGGACAAAATGTGGTCTTGAAGACTGCAGATGTTGCTATAGAATCTCTGCTGGACATTTTTGCTTTAATCTTGCCAGCACAGAACATTGATCCAAGTCCAGACCATTATAAAACCAGGCTTTTGGACTTGTTGACAACAACAGACTGTATGCTCTTTTTCCTCTTTGAATCATTTCTTCTGACAAAGACCTGGAATCCTGATCTGTCTGAGCACAGTCCACATTTGTACTGTGTGATGGTCCACCCCAGATGGAGCCCAGAAAAGTCAGCACCACCTCTGGACCAGCTTAACATCAGGCTTCTTTTCTGCACAGTAAACTCTGTATTGTGGACCTTAACAAAGGTTTCCCAATGTAATCTATTGCCCACAGGGTTCTATCAGCTGTTGATAAATTACGGTTCTTCTGTGCCGTCTGACAGATTAGATATCATACCTGTCCATCTTAGGCTTGCTCCTGTATGTTTTACCCTCTGAAATTCCTCCAGATTCCTTAAATGGTTTCATGATATTCTGCTCTGTAGAGGGAAAAATCTGCAAATTCCTTCCAATCTTTCTTTTAGGAACTTTGTTTTTAATGAGTTCAACAAGTTTCTTACGCTGTGATGGACTTGCGACCTGTCAAGGCTGGAGATAGGAACCAGCTCCCCATGACCCGGAAAGGATAAGCTGATAAAGAAAATAAATGGATGGATGGATCGGTTTTCTCACACATTTGGTGTCAAACTGGAGATCCTCTGAACATCTCTGATCCTCAAAGACTCAGCTGTTTACAGATACTGCTATTGACCCAAATCACCATTACAATCACCTGCTGGCAGATAGTGTCACTGTATTTACCTGATTTTCAACCTTAATCTAACTTGTTCCAACGTTTTGTTGGTTTTGTTTTATGGAAAGTATTACAGCCTGAAATCCAACTGTAGATGGATATTATCAAATGTCATACATTTATTGCCTCATATTGTCTGCAGGGAAATAAAAGTCACCAAAATTAATTAATTTTAGTTTTGTTTTTGTCTTTATTTTTTTTTGTCCCAACATTTTTATTTGGGGTTGTATCTATCTGTAGCTGTGATTTTACCTGTTTTTGCTTCTGTCTCTGATTACTTTATTCTTTGATTCTACCTGTCCATCTTTATCTGTCTGTCTCTTACATACTGTATGTCTTCTCTGCCTGTTTGTCTCTCTCTGTTATTCTCTACCTGTTCATTTCTACCTGTCTTGTCTGTACCTGTCCGTCTCTCTGCAGACATTACTGTATAAACATGCCAGAGTCTCTTCCTAAGCTTCTTCTTTCAGTCAAATGGAACTCCAGAGACGAGGTCTCCCAGGTAGAAACTCATCATCACAGTCAGGATGAATTCTCTAAGCCTTTCAGTTTGGCTTGTGTCTCACCTGTGTCCTCCTCCTCTTTCTCAGATGTACTGTTTGCTGAAGGAGTGGCCTCTGATGGAACCAGAGTCGGCTCTGGAGCTACTAGACTGTAACTTCCCTGATCCAATGGTGAGAGAGTTTGCTCTGCGCTGCCTGGTGCAGAGCCTGACAGATGACAAGTTGTCACAGTATCTTCTGCAGCTCGTACAGGTGTGTTCACATCTTTACACCTGTTTTCTGTTTTTATATGACTGTGTATGAGGATCTAATCTGTGTGCCTGCAGGTTTTAAAGTATGAGATGTATCTGGACAATCCACTAGCTCGTTTCCTCATTAAGAAAGCTCTGACCAACCAGAGGATAGGACACTTCTTCTTCTGGCACCTGAAGTCAGTGTGAACTTCCTGTTGTTGATCTGAGAGGAAAAAAAGCAGACAGATTATTGAGCATCTGAAAAAATTACCTGTTTGACACACTGGTCCACAAGTTGATATTTGATTTGACTGGAAGTGTTTTCACAGGTCAGAGATGCACAATAAGACAGTTTCCAGGAGGTTTGGTTTGCTGCTGGAAGCTTTCTGCAGAGCCTGTGGCATGTACCTGAAACACCTGAACAGACAAGTGAGCACTCAGACACCTATACACAGTTACACATCGGAGTCCTATACAATGGAATGGATCCAACATATCCAGGGTTTCTTTAAGAGATCTTGTTCAACTAACCCTAACAGTGAGAAATCGTGGTTGCTGGTACTATGAAGCTGGTTATCAAAGATACAAAGATAAAAACTGGGAAAAGGAAGAATGGTCCCTCCGGGTTGGGGATGGGTCTCTTACTCAGACAGAAGAGTTGAAGTTTGGGCAGCAGAACTGTTTAGAGATTACCACTATTGCCTCACAGCAAGAAAGTCCTGGGTTCAAGCCTTGGGTTGGACCTGGAGTTTTTCTGTGTGAAGTTTGCATGTTCTCCTCATGTTTACATGGGGTTTTTTTTGGGTAATTCGGTTTCTTCCCACAGTCCAAAAAAGCATGCATGTTTAGGCTGCCTTTAGGCACAGGCCCTCATTGGGTTAAAAAAAAAAAAAAAAACTTTCCAGGAGTCTTTTTCATGAGTAATAGTAGGATGGAGTGAGAAGAGAGATGGATCGACGGATTGGAGCCTTGTCCACAGTAATGAGGACGTTGGTCCAATCTGTTGTTGTAAAGAAGGACCTGAGCCAAAAGGCAAAGCTACTGATTAACTGATCTGTCTATGTTCAAACCCTCACCTATGATCACCCTTAGAGATAAGGTGAGGAGCTGAGGAGCTCAGAAATGGATGGATGGATGAAAAGATAAAAACAGTTCAGTCCACTGGGTGGTCTTAATGTAAATACATTTTTCTGTCAAACAGTTTTTATAATATTACATTAAAAGTGTTACAAATAACCTGTGACTGTAATCAGGTTTTTAAACATTTTATAAGATCTTTGTAGAAATTAACACAAACACAAAAGTTGATGAATATGATGCACTCTGTGGTCCAATGTTCTCATTCTCTATAACTAAACAGGAAGGAAATCTTTTATATTTTAAAGGTGTTGAATTGAAAAAAAAATTCAATGCAGTTCCTAAACAGTTAATAGGAACAAAAAAGGATGACAATCTTCTGTTTCAAGCAACATAAGTATTAATTTTTTCTGAGGTCTCTTTCATGAAGATGTTTCTCAAAATGAAACGTAACAATGAAACTCAGGAAGAGACACACTACTGCTATTACGCACCAGAATATTTTTCTTTTTTGTAGGATATTGATTTGTTGAGAGGTGGCTCATTGATATGTGTGATTTTTAATCCAGAAACAGTAGGCTGGGTTTCTAGCATCATTTACCACGGTAACAGACCCAGGTAAAAGGTGAAGCAGCTGTGTGACACTGAAAATCTCAAACTGAGTCTGAAGTTACCTTGATAAAACACCAGTCATGCATCATATTTCATGACACTGAACATACACCTAACCTAATCACATCTTACTTTACTTTACTTTACCTATCCTAATCTCACCTAACTATACCTTACCTCATCTAATCTAACCACATCTTTCCTAACCTCATCTAACCTTACTTTAGTTTACCTAACCTAACCTAAGATAAGCTAAGATAAACTAAGATAGGCTAAAATAACCTAACAGCCCACCCCAACCTTACCCAATAGTTGCTACAAAAGACTAGATTAGTTCAATTTAAGGCAGGTAAAGTTAGGCATTTCATTGAGCTTGGTAAATGAATGGTCCAGTACGTTGTATTAATTCAGTGGTCACATGGAGATTTAGAACCAATCCTTGGGGTATGTGCAGGTGGAGGCCATGGATAAACTGGTGAACCTGACAGACACATTGAAGCAAGAAAAGAAGGATGAGACACAGAAGGTACGAAAACACAAGCAAAAATGTTCTTTGTTTGACTCTGTGCTGTGATTGGCTGATGTTGACATGCCGCTGTGCTGTGATTGGTTCTTAGACTCAGATGAAGTTCCTGGTTGAACACATGTCTCGTCCAGATTACATGGAGTCTCTGCAAGGATTCGTCTCTCCTCTGAACCCAGTTCACCAGCTGGGAAACCTCAGGTAACCAACCAGCCAACGCATCAACTGACTCACTAAACATCTGTTTAAGTAACTAAATGACCAACTACAGTAAGTGAAACTAAACCACAGTGAGCCAGAGTGTTGTGTTTGTAGGCTAGAGGAGTGTAGGATCATGTCTTCGGCGAAGCGCCCCTTGTGGCTGAACTGGGAAAACCCTGACATCATGTCAGAGCTGCTCTTTACCAACAACGAGATCATCTTCAAAAACGGAGATGGTTAGTAGCTCTATGCTGACCACAGCACTGGTTTCAGTGCAGAATGCTAACGGTGCCAACAGCACTGCTGGGGCACTGTGGGTAATGAAGTGTATTGTTTGTGTTGCAGACCTGCGTCAGGACATGCTGACACTGCAGATTATTAGAATCATGGAGAACATCTGGCAAAATCAGGGACTAGACCTGCGGTGAGAGCCCATTACATCATCAGAAACAATGATGTCATTACAACCTGGCTAATCTGGTGTCTGTGTATGGGTGTGTCACAGCATGCTCCCGTACGGCTGCCTGTCGATCGGTGACTGTGTGGGTCTAATTGAGGTAGTGAAGAACAGCTTTACTATCATGCAAATTCAGTGTAAAGGAGGCCTGAAGGGGGCGCTGCAGTTCAACTCCAACACGCTGCACCACTGGATCAAAGACAAGAACCGCGGAGAGGCGTCAGTACACCTTTGTCTTCCTCTACACCTGTCTGACCTTACACCTGTCTAAAAAATTTGTTTAACTTTATTCCTGTCTCATGGGAAAAAGAAAGTCCATCCTCTCTTAGTTTTAAGATTTTGTGTATCACAACAATATAAACATGATGTGGTCTTTACTAGGTTCTAAATAGATTCAAATCTAACCTCAAGAATATAAAAACACACAACACCACCCACCATGTCATTATTCACTAAACAAAAATAAAGCCAAAGTAGAAAAGCTGTGTGAAAAACTAAGTCCAGTCTTGCTGCTTCCACATGGTTTAAGAGGTTCAGTATCAGCCAGGAGCTGCTGAAGTATTAACTGATCATCATCGGTGTGTATGCTCCAGTTTGCTGCTCTGGAGCATACAGGTGCGTGTTAACACAAAGACACCAGCAATGACCTTATCATCACTTTTGTTTAACCAAATAAAACCCGTTGAGATCAAGATCTCTTTTCCAAGGGTGACCTGGCCAAGAGCCCAGCAGCACACTTCATAAATCAAAACAATGTTATACCCACATAAGCTGATTTTGATTTTAAAGTGCAAGGTCATAGCATTGTAATGATCTTAACATTCGCTAAAATACAGTGGTTAAGAAAGCAGAAACAATAGCTGAAAAACACAGACAACAGTTAAAAATAATGATGGAACTAAGCTCTTTAGGGCCTTGTAGATTAGAGTCATCCAGTGTGTAAATCTACGTGCAGGAAGAGAAGACCAGCCAGATTTAATGTACAGCTCACAGTGATGAGTGAGGCGACTGTAACCAGTGATGAACCTCAGAGCACTGTGGTAAACAGTGTCTAAGGACTGGAGCCATTTGGAAAAAGAAATCGTTGCTGCCCAGCAATCTGGGAAGGGTCAAAGGTCATTTCTGACCTATATGGAGTCTATCATTCTACAGAGAGAAAGATTTTTCTGAAGTGGAAAACATTTAATACAGCTGCCTATCTTCCCAGGAGTGGATGTCCCAGCAAATTCACCCCAAGGTCAGAGTGTGCAATATTCAGTAAAATGATTTAAAAAACTAACAAACAAAAGAGCTGAAAAAGAAAAGAATCAATGTGTTGTAATGGTCCAGTCAAAGTTCACACTTCAACCTGATTCAAATGCTGTGGTGGGACCTTCAGAGAGCTGAGCAGAAACAAATGTCTGCAAACCTCAATGAACTGAAGCAACATTAAAAAGAAGAGTGGGACAATATTCCTCCCCAACCATGTGTGAGACTGATAACGTCCTACAGAAAACCACTACTAAGAGTTATTGCTGCTAAAGGAGTTTCTACAAGCTGCCTGATCAGGGGGTGGACACAATTTTTAAAAACGCAGCTTTTTTTTTTTTTGGC
>JAOXNZ010000177.1:21071992-21084290 GCA_028566095.1 Kryptolebias brasiliensis | reverse complement strand
ATGGCCACAACACCTGTGGCCATGGAAGGGAATGGAACACCTGAATAAAATTGCTTCTACAAACATTTTTGAAAGAATGGGTCGCTCTCAGGAGCTCAGTGAATTCCAGCGTGGTACCATGATAGGATGCCACCTGTGCAATAAGACCAGTCGTGCAATTTTCTCAGTACTAAATATTTCTCAGTCAACTGTTAGTGGTTATATAACAAAGTGGAAGCCATTGGGAACGACAGCAACTCAGCCACAAAGTGGTCGGTCACATAAAATCACAGAGCAGGCTCAACAGATGCTGAGGAGCATGAAGCACAAAGGTCACCAACGTTCTGCAGAGTCAGTAGCTACAGACCTCCAAACTTCATGTGGCCTTCAGATGAGCTCAGGAACAGAGTGTAGAAAGCTTCATGGAATGGGTTTCCATGGTCGAGCAGCTGCATCCAAGCCTTACATCTCCAAGTGCAATGTAAAGTGTCAGATGCAGTGGTGTAAAGCATGACAAGCATATAGGAGACAATGGTGTGAGACTTTTAAAATTTGTAACGAATCTCCATGATGCACAGTATCCAGAGCATGTAGGCTTTGAGAGGATGCCTTATTCAGTACAGACATGTACAAATGTAGCTGGAACAAGCCTCTTTATGGCATCAAAAGATAAACAAGACTTAATTCTAAAATAAATCTGAACATGAAACACAAAAGAGAGAATTATCAATAAGAAGGGCCAAATAACACTCGATTTGTGAACCCTGAAACATGGTGATTGAAGGCAGGTTAAATGACTCCTGTTTTTTCTGAGTTTAAAACAATTTTAAGTCAGAAATTTGATTGTATTGTATTAAAAGTTAACTGCAGCGGAGTGAGAGCCATGCTGGACGGGGATGCTGAGCTATACATCACTGTCATCAGAATAAAATGGAAAATTTGCAGCAGTGACGTTACGATCAACATCAATAATACAGAGAAAAAAAGGAATGGTCCTAAGACTGATCCCCGTGGGACACCATTAGGTACAGTAAGTGAACTGGAGGAAAACCTTCTGCCTGTACACACTGTGTTCTGTGTGAAAGATAAATATCAAACCAGCCAACATTTTGGTAAGAGAGGTCAATGCTGGCCTCTGTTTCAACAAAGTGTGATTTATAATAATGAATGCGTTTGACAAGTCAGTGAAAAGTACTGCACAATGTTGTTTATTATCAAGCACTACAGTGATGTCATTTATTACTTTTAAGGCTGCTGTTATTGAGCTGTTTTTTTTTTCCTAAAACCAGAGTGAAACTGTGATATTACTAATAGGAAATCCCTTAAGTTGATTTCTGACAAGAGTTTCTAAGACTCTGACTAATACACTTAGGTTGGAATTGGTATTTCCATAAGGATTTTTCTAAAGCTGAGGGAGAAGAAGCAACTTGAAAACTGTGACAGACATGGACCAAAGAATAATGGGCAAATAATAATAGGGGGTTCTATACTGATTCTTTGGTATCCTTAATAAATAAATGCACGACCTGGAGCCTTACACAGTTTGTGGTATCACCCTGATCTACAAATACTCTTTATTTGCTGCTGAAATCTCCAGAAATTAGTTCTTAAATTGCTAAAGTTTACATCATAGAGCTGTAAATCTGCCTGATGGGAACAACTCAGACTGTGTGCATTATATAGGGTGGCTCAATAAGATTTTCTTAAATGTTTAAAAATATGCTGATCCAAAAAGACATTTCAGATTGGAAAACAGGATCGTTCTGACCATCAATTATAAATGCCACATGAACCAGATGAATTCTGGTTCATCTGCAGCACTTTTTATACTCTCACTCTTACCAGAGAAATAAGATTTTCTGTAAAATGCAGAGTGAAACACTGAGGGTTGAATGAGCCTGCTGAAGAAGCTGAAACTGAATTGTTAAAGGTTAAAGAAAGACAACCTAATAGAAGCAGACCGAATGCTAATAAGAACAAAATGTTAGCTAAATGCTAAAAGGTGCTGAAAGGTATCTAAAGGCAAAAATGAGCAAAACAGTAACTAAAACCTAATAGGAGCAAAATGGCAGCTAAAAGCTAAAAGTAGCATTGCAGTAATTAAAAGGCAAAATTAACAAAACAGTGTCTAAAAGCCAAAGGTAACAAAATGGTAGCTAAAAGTCAAAAGTAAAAAAATGGTAGCTAAAGGCTTAAAACAGCGAAACCATAGCTAAAACCTAAAATTAGCAAAATAGTTCCTGAAGGCTAAAATTTGCAAAACTTTAGCTAAAAGTTAAAATTAGACAAATTGTGACTAAAAGCTAAAAATAGCCCAACTGGCTAAAAACTAAAATTAGTGAAACAGTACCTAAAGGATAAAATTAAAGAAGAAACTATAAACAGGAAAACAGTATTATGAATGCTGACTCAGCATTCACACAATTAGCATATAGTTGGCGGTGGGGAATGCAGCGTTTTGCCCAAGAACATTTCAGCACATTGCAGGAACTGAGGATCAAAGCCTGATCTCTGACTGGAAGATGACCTCCCAAAGCTGCCCCAGTACTGTCCATGTGCACACCACTTGTAAGACCAAAGCAGAGTAAACTGGCTGGTTATCAATAATTCCCAGCTTAGATGAGCACTCATTCATCCAAATCAAGTCCAAGTCAAAGACATGTGAGTCCTAGGTCAAGTCCAACTCCTAAACTTTGAATTTTAGGTTCTAAACAAGTCATCTGACTAATTATGTTTAATTGAAAAAAAATAATAATTTTCAAAAAATATGAATGCATCTAAAAAGGTGTATTTATTTGACAGATCAAGCAACAAATGAACTTGCTCAGTAAAAGGAGAGCTAACGTTGCATTTCACAGTAAATATTGGCCCAGCACTACAGCAGAATGATTGTTGTTCCTGTCCTATTTTCCTGTTCCCAACCTGTCTCATATTGAAACATTTCACTCATGTGTTCAAAGCGTTTTATTTTGCCAATCCACCTGGTAAAGTTTATGTACTTTTTAGGCAAAATGTAAATATGACATAACTGTGTGAAATAGTACAGCACATGGTTAAACAAACAAACAAAAAACAAACCTGTACAGTGGCCATCATGATCAAACCGCAGACATACAGTCTTTGGGAGGGTAAGGTCAAACCAACTAAAAGTCAGAGGGCTGCAATTTTTACTAAAATGTGTTTTGAGATCTCTAAACTGCCAATTAAACTCTGAGACATTCATGGACAAATACTATACTAAAGAACTAGAGGCAAGGTCATAGGGTCACTGACGCCATTGAACTCTTGTACAATACGGATCGTGGTCCGGATCACCACCAAAACTTAATCACTTGTTTGTTGTGACAACCCAAACATTTCCTGAAAATCTCCAGCAGTCACTGTGTGAGAGGCGGGGGACACACCCTGGACAGGTGTCAAGTCCATCACAAGGACACATAGAGACAAACGAGACAAACAACTGTTGACACTCTCACTCACACAATTTATAGTTCTTTATTATACAGAAAAAATAAAATACTTTTTGATCTACTCTGTATAAAAATACATCAAATTTAAAAACATGGTCCTGACATACAAGTCCTAAAAATTCCCTGCTGCAGCATTTTTTTTTCTTTTCTAAAACTGAAAGTATGAAAAATGGAAAAAATACATCAATACAATTTTTCGAGGACACATCTTTGAATATGTGGTATATAGATCTACTGATCTGTCACCATCTAGTGGAAAATTTAAAAAACCCACAAACAATAAAAAAAAAAAAGTCTGTCAGACTGAAGCTCTTAATGGGAAACATTTTCTTCTAGTTTGTTAAAAATCAACCTTGAAAAGTAGAAATGTGAGACAGTAGATCAGTCAGATATCCTTCAGGTGGATCATCACAGCTCTGTAATTTCTTGCTTTAACTTTAGGTAAACTTTAGCTCCCTGTAAAGATATGAATCCACCTCATGGAGAGTGTTTATCAGAATGGAGCTGGCTTCATCTCCTTTACCTTTAACCGTGTCTATCACCTTTCGAGCATTTTCAGCTCTGGTACTTCTTTTACATAACTCCATCTCTTCATAACTTATAGCTCCGATCTGGAAAAGTTGATCCAGAAGTATGTTTAAAACAGGTTGGGAAACACACTTGGCAAACTCTGTTCGAACTGACATTAGCTCGTCTGCTGCTCCAACGCTGTCTTCAAGTGGGACGCCTCTTTCTGCTGAGACATTTCTCTGTAAAGGTTTTCTTTCTGAAACAAGGCAGAAAAATAAATGTATTAAAATAAAAACTTCCAGATTAGAATTGCACACATTTGTCACACATTACACTTTTTACATATAGATGTTAAATATATTGAAACAAATTCAAATTCATTGATTCATAAGTAGTATCTTAATCCAGGAATTTGACTTCACCTCACCAATGTTCCTCCCCCTCACCCACTCAAATGGACCTTACTTCTACATTCCTGTGATATCTGAAAAGACTCAGAAAGGAACCTCTGTTGATCTTATCAGATGTGTCCCACACCAGGGACTTCTCTCCCTAAAACAAAAACCCTGCTGACTTCCTGACTCTGAAAACTGATCCAAACAAGTGTCAGGAGTATTAATCTTTAGTCAGGACTAAACTCTGGTTCCTAAGACTAAGAAAACACATATGCTCAGCCTCAGCGTATGGCCTCCATTTTTGTGTGTAATTATGGTCACAATCAGAAATACAGAACTCAGAGAACTTTAGGGGGTTCTGACTTTTTCAAAATTATGAGACTGGTTTTAAATATGAACAGTAATATTGTTTTTCCCGCTGGATGGGATGCGTGATGAGTGCATAAATAATGAATTTAATTTATATAATTATTACATGCTTACTCCTACACAAAGCAACATCTTGTAAAGAAAAGAAGAAAAAAAAACAATAAATAAATAAATTTTTAAAAAATCAGCAAAACAACATCATCATCTTCACCTGAGAGGAAAGCAGCATTTAGTCATCTCCCAAAGCCCAGGTCTTAGGGCTTTGAGGGCCACAATGTGGCTCTCTGATCAGGGTCATTCCACCAGACTGTATATCCACAGTCTCCATGTTAACCATCTGCAAACTGCCCATGAGTAGCATCAAAATGCTCTATTAAAAAAAAACTGAGGGTGAAGAAAATGACCTTACAATGTTCCCTCACCACTTCCGTCACAGTCTCTTGGCTGAACACAGACGACAAAGATCCAGGACATATACAACAAGCCCCCTTCCTCTGTCTGGATGGAAAAATTCTGGCCAGTCCAGCTCTTAACAGACGCTAGAATGGAGACTTACTTAAGTTAAGAACAAGAACAGCATTAAAGTCTCTTACTTTGTGCTGCACATGTTACTAAAGCTGTAAAAATCCATCTTGCTCATCCGGTGGAAAGACATTTGCAAGAAAAACTGATGGTAATTTTGTGCTGTGTAGGTTACCTTAAAGTTGTGCCTGACTAAGTTTTCTGTTGTCTGATATTGTCTCTCAGCACACCTCATTCTGTGTCTTTGTTCAGTCCTAGGAGCTTTTCTATACAGATTTCCTTACACAACAGGACGTCTCCAGTCCTCCACATGCTGCTGAAGGCTTCTCTTTTAAAAACTTTACAACAAATCACGACACATGGAGACAACAATCACAATCACAGAGTGAGAGTGGTCACTGTGTCTTTGTGTGCCACCATTTCTTAAAGTTCTTACCTTTCAGGTAAACAACCCGTTTCCAAACATCTGCCCCCTCTTGGTCTCTGACTGCTGCAGTCACTTTCTCCAGGTCTGGTGTCAGGAAAACTTCAAACGTTGGAAAGAAAGTTGGTCCAAAATCTGAGTCAAACTGTTGGTGCTGAAAACCAGCAGAAACATATTACTTTATAACCAGATGGACTCTTTTATTTAGTTCTTGAGCATTTGACATGCGAGATCTGACTCACCTCTGGCTGGATCTGCAGGTCTTCAGGGACACAGTGGACGCTGTAAGTTTGATTGATACAGAGCCAACAGTCAGAGGACGTCCTGATGTTCTTAGCACCTTCTTGTTGGGCAGCAACCTCCAGAAATGAGACATTTTACATTCTTAAGTTCTTTTTTTACAATTAATAAAATCATAGAAAATAAAACAAGTTGATGGTCGTCAATAAACAAAACTAAAAAGGCTGGTCATTTAAATCAGTGTCACATTTATTAGAAAAGGAACAACATAAATTTCATTATTGGTAACCAGTTAAGTAAAGAACTGTATTCTTGTTAAACTGCACCACCTGGTGGAAGCCTAAGAAACGCAAGAGACTCCAGGAGGAAATCTCAGTTTGAAGGTTTACATTTTATCAGATTCTGATCAGTTTGATGAAATCTATCAATGATCTGAGTGATCTGAAGCTTCTGAGTGGAACCAGATGACAATATGACTGCAGGATGCATATCTGTCAGCTTTACCTCTGTCAGAGGGATGTTCTTCTGGAGCAGAAACACATCCAAAGTTGGAGGATGTGTCTCGGGGGGTCGGAGGAACAGCAGAATTTGGCTTTTTACAGGGATGTGCAGGAACCTTTTCACTGTGTTCAAGAGGAGACCAAAGGCAGAGAGATGGGGAACCTTCACCACCACATGAGTGTTAGTGATCTCCAGAGGATCCAAGACGCTCATTCCATCATCATCAGAGATGTGGGCGACAGACAGTGAGCCTTGCAAACACAGCGCTGTGAAAAAATAAAGGTTATGATCTAATCAAAGAACCTCTTGATACTGTTAAACTACCATCTCTAGTTTAACACCTGAGTCCAGACAGCGCAGTGCTCACCTCCCTTTGGTTCTGACACACTGCATCTTCTGAACACTTGATGTTAAACAATGGACCTGCAGGGGTCTTCCCAGCTGATTGGAGGATGCCTGCCGGCCACTGGACAGCTCTGTACAGAAGCTCTGCTTTCTGTGCCATAATGAACACTAGTCCGGTCAGAGCACACTGGAACACACCTGGACCAGGAAACCAGAATCTATAGGAGAGAGACAAATGAACAACCATTGCAAACCTCATTCACCTAGTGTGTTTTTAAGGGCAACCTAATCACTATTAATCCATTATTCTTTCTTTTTGACTTTCAGTAGCAGAACATTGTACAACAAAGACAAAATTTACAAAACTGAACAATGTCCTCGTAGACATCAATAGTATTTAGTTTTAGCAAGTGATAATGTCCAGCCCTCTCTGGAGCTCTTCACCTCAGACATACTTCACAGCAGAAACATCATTCAAAGTTTAAACAGGTCACAGAAAGTTGGACCTTAAATAACTGAACTGGCATTTTAAGTTCTTTACCAGCTTTTCCATAAACACAGTTTAAGTTAGAGGAGTTTTGGACATTTTACCACAGAATGTTTCACTTAGAATTTCCTGTCACACACCAACTTTTCAGCTGTCTGTACTATTCAACATTTTTACAAACTACTTATTCCTAAAACTCCACACTTCTAAGGTTTTCCTTGTGATCATTGCTTTTAGATGACCTACTGTGCTCTGATGTTTTTGGGCAGCTTTAATAAAACAGCTGAGATTATCATATCCTTTCCAGTTCCACACACACCCTTAAAATCCAGCAGTAAAACTGGGTCAGTTGAACAGACCCAGTGACCACAAGTCGAGACTTGGCTCCTGGGGCTCGATTGGGCCAAGCCCGAAAATAAGACAGAATGCCACCTCCACATCGCTCACCACCTGCAAGGTCTGGCGCCATGCAAGATGGGCGACAGGCGAAGGAGGGTCCCTGGCCATGTTGATTCCTGGCAGCATTAACTAGCTGGACATGGAATGTCATGTCACTGGCAGGTGAGGAGCCAGAGCTGGTGTGTGAGGTTGAGCGATACCAACTGGATATAGTTGGACTCACTTCTATGCACAGTTTGGGCTCTGGAACCAAGCTCCTGGAGAGGGGCTGGACTCTTTCCTAATCTGAAGTTGCCCAGGGAGAGAGGTGTTGGGCAGATGTGGGGTAACTCAGATGCAAGCAGCTGAGCGCCACGGTACTGGAGTTTTCCCCGGTGAATGAAAGGGTCGCCACTCTGCGGCTTTAAGCTGCAGGAGGGAAGGTTCTGACTGTTGTTTGCGATTATGCTCCAAACAGCAGTTCAGATTACACCGGCCTTCTTGGAGTTTCTGGATGATGTCCTGGAAGAGGTTCCGTCTAAGGATTCTGTTGTTCTCCTGGGTGACTTCAATGCCCACGTGGGTAATGATGGAGTTATTTGGAAGGGGTGATTGGGAGGAATTGTGTCATCAGACCTGCGGACCTATGTTTTGGGCATTCTGGTAAAGAGAGGGGCAGAGCTGTCAACTATTCACCACATGATGGTGAGTTGGATTTGGTGCGAGGCTGGCTATACACAGGGGCAGCCAATCACCATTCAGTAAGCAAATGAGCCCACAGGCATAAATCGGGATACCATCTGGAGTCGATGGTCCAAGTCACATAACCGATTTGAATCGGTCATAACCAGAGTTATGATAAATAATTTGTGCCACATTTTTTTTCATATTTGAAGCGCGTTACAGCGAGAGGCAGCGGCAAAGCTGGAGAGTCTCCGGGAGAAAACACCCCCAACCCTGCCAAAAGAAAAAATACACACCCCTCTCCAATCTGACGAAGGTTATTAGTCAAGTGACTAAATTTTATATTGTTTTACACTAATCACTACCATTGCCTTAAAACAAAAAAAAAAGCAGAAGTTTATTGGGGGGGGAATGGTTCTGTGTGCCCTGGATGTCTGAGATTAGCCTACATCATGGCCCTTTCTGAGTGACATGCATTCAGAAATCCAAACAGACCTGCTGCCACAGGTCCTGATTATGTTTTTTCTTCTGATTTTTCAGAGATGAGAAGGTAATTCTCTTCTCTGGCTAAATTTTCTCCAAAGCGACCTGCCATCGCAGCGCAGTTGCAAACTCCAGCTGCTTTAGATGAGCAAAAATGACAAACTATCCGCACAATTATTTGTCTACCCTGACAGCAAAAGTTATCTGCTCTGGGCCAAATATAGGTGAGCATTTTGGCTTGGACCTGTAAACGGACTTGGGCCTGGGGTCTTGTGTGGATGGTCTAATTTCTTCAAACAATGTGGCAGAGATATCCGGTTTAATAAAGACCCGGCTACGTGTGGACTAGGCCTAAGATAAGGGAGAACAAAAACATCAATAACAGTTTTTCTTACTTTGGGTCTGAAAGTCCAGGTTCATCAGTGAAGTGCAGTATTTTTTGTTTGGACCCATCACCCTTCAAAGAGTCATAGCTGGATTCTGTCGGTCTGTGTTTCTGATGTCTGAAACACAAACATGTTATTCTGATCACATCAATGACTGAGGTATTTCTGATTCAAACCATTTAAGAAGCTCCAAACACACAAACACAGATTAACAAACCAACAAATAAGAAATAACAATCATACTAATATTTAGTTGGACCACCTTCACCTTTGATCACAGCACATATTCACTTCATTCACTGTTCTTCCTGCTCACTGCTCTCATTACCTTGAAACATCAGATCATATGACCTTTGTCACTGATGCAGAGCCACACAAAAATCAGCTCAGTCTCTGTAAAACTGACTGAGTTAGATATGTTGTGTTTGCTCAGGTGGATTAGCAGTAGAGGCCTTCTTGAATCATGTTGAATCTAAACGTTTATCAGCTGTAGATGTACATTCAATAATAACTTTCAAAGTTTCATTAAATCTGTATAATGGTTTGTGCGATATTTTGCTAAGAGACAAACAAACACCAAACACATGCACAATTATATGATTGCTTGCCTTTACCTTTTACGTTGGGCATGGTAATGACTTCTCAGCGACAGAAAGTTGGATTCTGGAGACTTTGCTTCGTCCTCCTCCATACTATCTTCTATCTTTTGTTGTTGTTTCAATCTGAGAGGGAAACAGAAAGACTGACTCACAAGACTCAGAACCAATAAATCTATCCAAAACAGTCCACTCAGGGATAAGTTCAGAACTTCCTTTATCTCGCAGAAAAGAAGAGCTCCTTTCAGAGAAATCAGACATTTCCTGTGAAGCTTTAGGTTGAGTTCTGATGACAGAGAAACATTTGGATCAGCTGTTAGTCTGCTGATGTTTGAAACCTGAGCTGGATCAGATCTGTCTAACAGCTGGGACATGGATATCACCATCAGTGTAGTTAGACCTGGGTGTTTTCTGAATAAATGTGGATCTCATGACCCACGATATTTTAAAACACAGTTCTATTTAAATCTTGGATTAGAAAATCAATTAATAAAAGTAGATGAAGTTAAAATAGCTAAAATGTATGGAAAATAAAATATAGCAGTGCACAAAGGTTTTTTAACCATATCTATTTATATTATCTTCCTTTACTCTCTTAAAGTGGTCTGCATCAACAGTTCTTCCGAATTTCTGAAGGTTTTTCTGAGATTTTTCTTCAGACTCTGGTTGTTTTTTCTCACAGTTTCAGTTCTTGGACCTGAACATGACAGCATGTTGTGCAGATTTTTCCTAAAACTCTGAGGTATTTGGAAACAAAAGAAGTGTCAGGTCTAAAACACTCTCACCAGTGAATGAACAGTTTCTTAAAGTCTTTAAGAAACGGGAACAAATATGTCAAAAACCTGAACCAGGACCTGGTAGATGCATCATCTTTCAGCTGATCATTTAGTTCTCAGTTTACAGCTTTGTAGGAATTACCTTGTTGGAGTTAAAATCCTTGTTTCTGTCGAATGATGGATCTAACTAAAGAAATAGGAACAGATTATGTTCCTGAAGCACAACCAGAGGAGCCAAAGAAGCTGGTTCTGCTGAGTTCCTTCTTTAAAAACATTTGTGAAGTGTATCTTGTGCGGACTTGCTGCTGTGTTTCTTTAAGAGAGAAAGATCCCAGTGGCTGTTCTACAACAGAATGAAACAGAGTGGCCGGTGTTATAGTAAAATATAATATTTAATGATGTTTGATGCACTCATGTAACCTTTCAGAATGTGTTTATCTGTTTCTTGAAAACAGATAAACACAAAACAGTGAAACTCGTTCTGCCTCAGGTGTTGCATCTAGTGGAATTTTCCAGCCAGCTGCTCAGACACAAGGGGAGGTCCCAACATGCAATTTATAGAGAAACTTTCCCTTTGTTTTGTTAGAGCATCCAGAATCTGTCGAAGAATGTGTTTGCTCTCCCTTGTCGACAAGTGTAATAAACTTTTACTCTTAAGAAGATTCTTAGATTGAGCCTGGATTCATTTTTTTTGCACAACAATTTGGCGTTGTCGGCAGGATCCCTCAAGTGGCTGTTGGGGACAGAGTGGTCAGTGATTGATCATCCTGGAATAACCTTTCAGCCTCCAATTCTCAATGTAGATGTCAGAGAAGGGAGGCCTGACTGCAAAGTCCATGATCGCCACTGCTGGGATCTAACAGAATCAAAATTCCAAATTAATCAGGTAAGACTTCTTTTGAGTAAAACAAGCAGGCCTTATAAATTCAAATGAAAGGAATAGAAAGTACAATCTTCATATTGACAGGAAGGTAGATCTCTGGAAAGACCAATGCCAGGTCCCAATACTCGCTCTTCCACCCTTGTTCCAGCCTTGTGTCCTTCAAATGCAGGTTCATGCTGAAGGCTTTGAGTGCGTAGTGTGTTCCATGATTGAGTTGAAACTAAATTATAGAGTTTACCATAGATACTTTAAAGAGTAAGAAACAGCCGAAATTAGCATTGGCAGTGTAGCATTACTAAACCAATGGCTAAATTAGAATTAGCAGGGCACAAGGGCTGAAATGGCATTAGCACAGTTGAATTAGCTAAAACTATAGCGTAATTAGCATAAGTATAGTTAAATTAGCTCAAACTATAGCTGAATTAGCATTAGCAGAGGTGATATTAGCAGAAAATTGCTGAAATAGAAAGAAAAAAGCAGAATTTCAAAGATTTCAAAGAACACAGCTCCAATCATTTCCAATAAGAAAAGTATGAAAAGGCTAAATATGTTAAAAAGCCAAAATTGCACAAATACCAAAAGTCATAGCCACCATGTCCTAATGAGCAGAACAATGTAGAAGTTGAATGGTTGAAAAAGCAGAAAAATTGAATAAAAAAAAGAATAAAGAGAAACAGGATCTCAAGAGTGTAAGTGCCTTAAAGTATTCACACAATTAGATGGTTTTCTCCTTATTACCTTCAGTTCCCAAAAATCAAGATTCTTGTCCTCCCTTACTGTTTCCCCTAATCTTTCTTCTTCTTCTTCTTCTTCTTTTGTATTTTAATGGCGGATGGCAACCAACTTAAGGTGCATTTACCGCCACCTACC
>JAOXNZ010000177.1:21011990-21029548 GCA_028566095.1 Kryptolebias brasiliensis | reverse complement strand
AATGAAAGTAAATAAAATTTGTGACTTTGAATTTTTTTTTTTTAACGGTGACTCCTTAGTTTTTTTTAATTCACGTAGATTTTAAATTTGAATGATAATGGTCTTGAAAAGTCTTTTAACTGACTGAAACTTGCAGAAACCTTGTTTACAGATACTGAGCTAAAACTTGGTGTGGTAGTAGCTGCGAGTCATCTCCAACATTTACTCTGAGGGCTACACACTGCATGACATCTTTCCTTAAAACTTTGGTATTAACTTTGATGTCAACACTGTGTTCGTCGGCTAAATATCACGAACCACTGCACAGATTCAATGAAACTTTCAGAAAGTAGTGACTGGTTGTACATCTACAACTGACTGATCTTAACTAACACAACTATAGTTGTTACACCAATTAGGGTAGTAGCTGAGAGTCATCCTCAACTCACACCCCAAGCGCCAACAGATCATGCAAGATCTAGCAATATTACATGAGGCTGCACATAACTGGGTCATTCACTTACAGGGTTTGACCAAAACGGCTACAAATCCATCATTTCTTAGCATAAGAGGGTTTCAGTTTAAAACTCAGGCATGAAAGGCGGCGGGCAACATGGAGCTTTAACTCCTTAACTACCTTCACTCTTCAGGTAATCCCAGGGTTTGTCTTTGTAACGGGAGAGGACCTCCTCTGGATTAGCAGCAGTTTCACTCTGCAGAGATGCTGCGTTGCAGAAAAACTGATTTGACTGTACAAAGAGAACGGGCGCCGGACATGATGGCTTCAAAGGCAGCTTCTGTAGACAAGACTGAGCGAAAAGGAGAAAAAAAAACACCATACATTTAAACATGCCGCTTTTCAAAACTGTCCTGTACTATCAGCTGGTCTTAATATCAGTGATGGGAGATTTTGCATTTGTCATTTTCATCTGACACAAAAAGGTCATACTATATAACTCAACTAAAGGGTCCCCGGGTGACCAACTTGTATTCAGGTGAAAAGTATTTTCAAAATTATTTTGAATCTATATGCATAATGAACACACGCAAAAATTATAGGCTTCAGTTTTTAAGGGTTTCTGAGATACGGCCCTCTGAATATTGGGGCACACACTATTTTTGACTTCGCAAACCGCTAATGTTGTTTAATTGGTATCTCAGAAGGTAATATCTTGCAAATGTATGACATGTTTGACAGGAAACATGATATCCTGAGTAAAATTTTCAGAATGAGGCATGTTGTATCTCTACAAGCCAGTTCTATTTCTCAGCATTAGCAGTCTCTGGAAATGATGTATGGGTAAGGACCTTGGAATTAGGACAGTGATACAGAAGGATAATAGGGGGCAGTTTTGGCCAAAAATATCTATATTTCAAATAGTCATAAAAGAATGAAGGAGATGAAAAAACAAGCAGACGTTTTGATGAAATATAGCTAAGATATATAAGAATATGTTGGCTAAGTGGCACTACTATGTGTAATTGCCCAGGTGCTCAAACAGCTAGGCCAAAACTAGCAAAAACATTTTTTTTAATCAAGAAACCCTTTTCAGAGACCCCTAACTCCAGTTTTATTTCTTGTGGACAGCTAATCTTCCAATGAACACAATTTCCTGGAATAATAGGAATCTGGCATTAAATGGTGTCTGTGAGGGATCCTGGCATCATAGAAGTGCCTTGAAATATGAATTTTGTATTTTCATCTATGAAAAGACTGGTATTTAAGGGGTTAAAAACTTAAGAATGAGAAAAGATTTGATTTTTTTTTTTCAGTTTTGATGCCAGATTCTATAAATTTAACCAGGATAGCAATTTTTAGGTCAAATATGTCATTCACTTGGAAGATATTATCTTTTGAAATACCATTAAAGCAACATTCACAATTCGCAAGGTCAAAAACAGGGTGTGACCCCCAATATTTAGAGGGCCATTTCTCAGAAATGCTTAAGCCTCCAATTTTGTTTGTGTTCATTAAAGATATACGTTCTTCCAAATCTGAGTTGGTGACCCGGGAAAGATTTGGGAGCTTTGGTTGACTTCATATGGAATGACACAGGGGTCTGCAACCTCTACAATCAAAAAAGCCATGTCTGTTCCTTTTTTAAATCTGAGTCATAAAACATATAACTCATTAGGTTTTATACAAATACTATACAAGCTAGTTTGTTACACTCTGTAATCTAAAAACTATAATAAACTGTTTACATTTAATAATACTTTCACACTAGAATAAAGACAAAGACCAAACTTATGAAGAAGGAAAAAGCTATACTTGTGTTATATCCCCTTTGATAAAAATAAATGAATAAATAAACTATGAACAATGGAAGCCAATTTGAGTTTATTCTATAATTGTGGGGAAATAAAAAAAAAGTGTAGCAGTTTGAAATAATAAAGCACATAACAAATAACAGGTCTGATTATTGGATATTTGATTAAATTTCCCTCCAATAAATGACTTGATTTATTACAAATAGCCTTATTTTAAGGACTTGTAATATAGTAATCAGTGATGTGAGCAAAACTGCATCTTCTTCCCTCAGCAACTTGCATCAAATGTACCAAAATGTGAAATTTTCTTATGTATTTCAGAAAGCTAACAGGTTAGCAAACTACTACTGCAAATTGATTCGCTCCTTGTATTATTTGTATGTTGTTTGTTTTGGTTAAAGCTATAAAGAGCCACTACAGAGGGACCAAAGAACCGTATGTAGCCCCAACGGCTACTACTGGCTACGTCAAAAATAATGTTAAAAAACAAAAAGTCATCCAGTATTTACCATGTCCTGGATGACTGGGAATCTACACCTGCATTACTGGCTACGGCTAACATTAGCTAAAAGTAAGCTGCTACACCACTGTGGAAGGTGGCGTCCAGCCTTAAATTCTAACTCGAGTGCTTAAATTTTTATTTCAAAGCTTTCATTGTTAAACGAATTGCCATATTCTCCGCATATTAAAATAGAATACCTGATACTGACGAAATTGACGTGAAAATGAAGGCAATACACGGCAAAACACCTTGGAAAATGCATACACGGAGGCAGCCATTTTGTGGCCAAATGGAGTTATAGGTGAAAGGGTAAAGTTCATGCGCTTTGCGCTTACGTCGACATTAAAAATTCTTAAATCTTAAAATTAAAAACAATACCTTTATTGTAGTATTTCCCTAGGAACAAATTCAAACGTTTGTCTTTTAGTCCGTAGAAAGTAAATATTTGTCAACTTGTTGTTTTTATTGTCAGCGTTACGTCAACAGTTCCGCCATATTGGAAGGAGAAGACGGAGAAATTATTCAAAGGTACAAAGAAACTTATATTGTTAAAAAATATATAATTGTAGAAAGAAAACCACCAAAACAAGTAATTGACAAGCCATATACAATAATCATTGCTAGCCACCATGTTTTCTTTTTTTTTACAATTTTTGTATTGATTAAGGCGTATTATCAGTACAGCAGTATAGTACCACAGCATATAATTATCAACAAAACACAGCACTGAATACATAAAGTACAAATATTAACCCAATAAAATAGTAATGGCCTAAATGTTCAGGACTGAATGACTCTGGACCCTGAATTGTAAATAATAAGTATGATAGTATAATATGTCTTCACTCTGGACTCGATCAACTGAGTGAAGGAAACTATGGCCAAGGTCCTTCAGACAGGATTTGATGGAAGCAGGAGGGCTCCAGATAATTTTAAAAGTATAATGAAAGGATACTACTAATTATAGTTTAGGAACAGAGATCACACTGATTTTTTTCTGATAAAGAATATCACTAGACAGTAAAGAAAACAAACTTAGAATGAAGTAACTGTGACAACAAGAATTACCATCCACATCAACCCAGGAGAGAATATCTTTTTTAATGAATTCCAAAAAGCTTCTTAAAAACAGTATAATTATTGCATGGAAAACATATATTACTGTATGATAAATACAAATGATACTAATAGCAAGTAAGTTAGCATACAAACTAGTCTTAACATTCTTTATTACAGTTTCATCCGTGCAATCATCTAAAGATCTAGTTAAGATTACACACAGGTTTATGCAGGTCTCAGCATACTGTAATAAAGGTTTTATTCTTTCTTCACAATCATACGACAGTCATGACATGTCCACCCTTCCAATATGGCGGCGGTGTTGACGTTAGAAACTGTTAGCCACGAGGCGATTAGCTGGGTTCTCCTTTAGCTCTTGCATGTGACCAAAAAACGGTCGCCATCTTTTAGAAGTTCTAATAACTAATTTTCTATGTTAAATAATGAATATAATCCGGTTAAATCATCAAAATGGCTTTGTGTATTTTAGTGTCTACTCAGTAACGCATAAATTTACCACTTTAACTGTGAATTTCTTTAGATATGTCGAGAATAACATTTCCCACTGCGTCACACGCGCCATTACGTCCTTGAGAAGAAGGGAAGGACGACTTTCCGCCATTTTGTTTGTGCGAAACTGCACGAAAACACTGACAGTGACGTCAAAATCGTCACGCGGTATAAAATGGTAAGTCCCTCCCTGCCGAGCTCATTCCTGGATTTAGTCAAAGGTAAGTCAAGTCAGAAAAATGTAGACGTCGTGACTGTAACAGCCGTCTTTTAATGACGAATTAATATTGGATAAACTAAAAAAAAACACCTGTAGTTCCAGACGTGGATAAATAACTAACAACTGAAAAGTAAATTTATGTTTCTGTGTGTTTTTCTGCAGGTTTCAATTTGCTTCGCCGAAGACTGAATCGTTGAGGACTTTGAACAGCTTTTCTCAATTCAATTTTTTTCTCAAGTAATGGACATTTGATTACTATTTTTGCCTCCAGTTCCCGAAGGAAAGGCTTTAGCATAGCGTTTAGCTGTCACAGCCCCACCCATGAGAAGTCTCTCATTTGAAAATTAAAACGACATAAAAATGATGAAATGTGAGCTATAAGTTCCTGAAAAAGTACACCATAATATACCCGAGACGCTGAGGATCTATAGTAACAATAGTAAGTTGATTTTTGAAGTTAAATCGAATCGACATTCATCAAAATGAGATTCTTGTTGTAGATAATAGGCTAGCTAGCGGTAGCTGGCTAGCAGGCACCGTAAAAATAGCTTGTTCTTCTAGTATGAGCTCACACCGCGAAGTGGACGGACTCGCTCCGTGCCTTTGCGTGTGAGACGGAATGAACAAACTGTTCAAATAAAAAAAAAAAGACTATAAATGAACTGGATTTCGCATAATTACCATAAGCAATCTACTCATAAAGATTGCCTTAAGCATAAAACAGGAAAGCAGCACATGATCATGAAGTCGGACTTTTTGCCTGTATTTGTATAGGGCTGCAGTCTACACATAAAGACTGCGCTGGTGGGGAGTTTGAGGGCACATTACTATGAAAACACTTGTGTTGAAATGACGATAAAGAGCAGCACAGGGGGCGTTCAGCACCATGTACTCCGGAGAGATTTCAGAGTGGCGGCGGGCTCTCAGACCGTAGTGGATTTGGTCCTTACTCGCTCCTCCGTCCTTGGACTAGAGGGCTACTTTCCCTTCTTCTTGGATCAGCTCTTGTGGACGCCGTGGTCCGACTTGGGCTCGCGACACGCGCGTGGTGTCGGCCCCGCGAGCTGTTTCTCCCTGAGAGCCATTGTTTATGAGGGGGTAGATCCGTCCTGGAAGTGGTTAACTGAGGGAGGGCTGTGATTAGCTCCCTCCCTCTACTTTTTTTTTTTTAAAGCAGCTCAGAGCTGAAGGAGGCCTGTTCTCTATCAGTTTAGGCATAAAAAGCCTGGGGAGACTAATCTAGGGCGTTTTATAATGTTTATTTTAATTATTCATGTATTTCTTTTGATAAACCTGCTTTGCTGCCTTACTCAGGACTGTTGTATAACAAGTCTAGTTAGTTTTTCTCTACTTGCAATCAAGTATGGTTTAACAAATTGTACAAAAAGGTGCCAGTGGGTGTCCATGAATGCAGGGGCAATGCTTAATAATGTGTGTATGTGTAATATAACTGTGATATTTTCAGGGTGTGAGTTATTTGCGGTGTTGAGGAGGTGTGAGACAAAATAAAACTCCCACTTACATCAGTTGTGCGGGTAAGAGCTAACCTAATGTGATGTTTCAGGAGAACTGAACTTGTGCCCACGAAGGGGCACAAAATCAGTTAAATCATGCAAAAACATCAAGCCAAATGTTTGCAGTTTGGTGTAGCAGTAATTCTGTGGTACATCGACTCAATGTAGCTTGTTTTTGTTTTTTTTGCGTGGACCTCGCTGGACTGGATTGAAGATGAAATTGGTAAAATAATAAACATCCAGCGTACCTAGTATAACCATCTGTTTTCTGTATGTATCACATGTAACGCTTCATCACAAACTACATTTGAAGCAAAGTTCTGTATTTAAGTGCAGAGGCTGCAGGAAAGTGTAAACTCGCCTGCTGGTGGCAGCAAGTGTCCTAATCTGTCATTTGTTTTATGGTTAATAGGTTTTGCTCTATGTTGAGTACGCAGTCGATAGAACAGGTAACAGACTAATTCTATAAAAGTAGTTTATACCTTTTAATATCTTTAGTTTTACAAATATTGGTGGAATCCAAACCACCCATCTCATGATGTGATTACGGTACAGTAAGATTTATTGTGTTGAGTTAATCATACATGTGTAAGTTCCACTGGTATGAGGTCTGTTCAATTAAAATGTAAGGTGTTACTAATGTTTCTCTAAATTACTCCCTTTGTTATTTATGTTGTTGGAAAATTATCAGTTTAATTAGATATTTACAGCACCAGGTTTTAACACACCTGCTAATTGAAATAACGTTCAGCTCTTAATGTTAACATTAAGAGATATTCAATACATGATATATTTGATTTTTATTAGGGCAAATAAAGAAGATTAAACGTTTTTTGTTCAAGTAACATTGATCTTATAAATATACAGCCCTGTGTGTTTTCCCTCTTTTTACATATAGCCTAAGCTGGAATATACTTATATAAATAAAATTAAATTGTCTTTGTTGTTTGACACACAGTAAACACTAAATTAGTTTTGTCATGCAAGCACAATTAGGAAGGACTCAATACACCAACATTCCTGTTGAACTAGTTTCAGCTTGAATATGAAACACTGAATGTTTTTAACAGGCTGTTGAATGGCTGAAACCTTTTCTTTTTCTATCTCAGTAACCTCGGTGTTGAAATAATTTAGGGGATTGCTCCAAAGTGAAATTCTCTGGGAGTTGGTTTGAATAAATGAATGTGTTGCAGCAGCTCAGTGACTTGTGTTGGTGAGCCTTTGAACCTCAATGCAGGCAAGTTGTCAGACTTGCTCTCTGACGGGAGACGCTTGAAAATGGAGGGTAGCCAATGTCAGGCCGTGTGGAAATTTCATTCATAGTGAAGAAAATAAGCATATACTTTATAAAGGATTTTTAAAAGCAACATTTTCGTGTGGGATTCTCCTGCACAGACCTGAAGATAAGCTACTGCGTTTGTTCTGTTGGGGTATACGCTCACAGTGTGACTTTTTTATCTTTCAGACATGGCGGGGGGACCAGTCGACCCCAGAGAGATTTTGAAAGGTGTTGAGGCCCTTCTGGGGAAGGATGGAGAGCTCCGCAGCCTGGAAGGAGTCCCAAAGGTGTTTGGGTGAGTAACTAAAATCAGATGTGTCCTTGCTGTTGATGTTTGGGTCGGGACTTTTTAAGAATGGATAATAATCTCAATTCCTTTTTCTTTTTTAATGTAGGCTGATGAAAGCTTCCTGTAAGATGGTCAGTAGGTGTATGTACCTCAACATCTTGCTGCAGACCAAATCCCATGATGTTCTTAACAGGTAGGTCTTCTACTCATGCTATGTCTTGTCATCATGTCATCGTTTCACATTATATATCCCCAGCTACATGTCAGAGCGTGAAATTACTTCTAACTTTAAATGCCTGAAGTAAATCTCCTTTTTGAATCTGCTTCAAATAAAATAATTAGAATTTTCAGAAACTGCCTTCATTTAAAAATGACTAAAACAAACATACAGTACTTCTTTTTCCCCATGATAAAAATGAGTAATATTCATAAACTCAATTCTGTTTAACCCAAAAGCAACAGATGATAATAAAAACAGTCTGTCTGTGCTTACTTATGTAATTTATGTTTTTAAAATATCATAAAGCCCGAATTTAATATGACGTTCAGTGGATGGAAACTTCTGACTGCAGCTGTATGTAGCTAAAATTGATGTTGTTTTAGAGTAGCAGACTGTATAAAAATCAGCTGCTCTTCTTTTCATCTAGGTTTATCAGAGTCGGGGGCTATAAGCTTCTTAATTCCTGGCTCACCTACTCTAAAACTACCAACAACACCCCTCTGCTTCAGCTCATCCTGCTCACGCTACAGAAGCTGCCTCTCAAAGTAGACCACCTCAAACAGGTACTGAGCTCATCGAACAAAACACGCCTACAGTGTACAGCACAGTTCTGCAATCTAACCGGGTATCTTTTTCCAGAACAACACTGCCAAGTTGGTGAAGCAGCTGAGCAAAAGTGCAGAGACCGAAGGTCAGTTTTCCTTTTTCTCCAAAAATCCAAACTTTCCCGTTTCCGCCGTATTCCTGGTGGCTCTGCTGTAGGATGGATTATGGGTGCAACTCCTGCTTAGATAGCAAATTAGCAGTAAAGCAGCTTGTCTCTACAGCCAAGCTGCTTTGATTATCTTCAATACTTTTATCTCCAGTAGTGTGAGAACTACCAGCACTTGCTGCATTGTTTGTGGCTGTAATTTTATCAAAACATGTGTTGGAAATGTATTCTGAAAGCTGAAAAGAGGATTATTCCTGCTACTGGTGGGTTAGTTTTATCACATTTAAACAAACAAGTTGGGAAAATGGGACTTAATTTTGATGACATGAGCAGGTCTACTCCAAATAATTAATGACAAATTTTAAACAAATATCTTCCACAATCTGTATTACTCAGAGTATCTGTAGGGGATCAGTCTCAGCTACTACTACACTAAATTTTAGGCACACATCTGTAAATTAACAGAGTATTAAGTCCCCATGTTTTGGTCAGTAATTTCTCTGATAAAGTATTTATTGTTACAACACAAAAGTGTGTTTCCAATTCTTCCCTTTGAAGTTGCACCCATAATTCAAGCATTATGGGTTGTAGGAATAAGGTGGATAAACATCTGTATTCTGATCATAATGTTAACTTTTGTTTTTAGACCTGAGGAAATTGGCAGCTGTGCTCGTCGATGGCTGGATGGCTACGATCCGCTCCCAGAGTGTGTCGAGCAGTGGCAGCTCTCCTGCTGGTACAGACCTACAGCTTACTTATTGAACTCAAAACTGGGAGGCTCCCCCACCTCGGCAGGTTGTCTCATGCTTTCTATTTATTTTCTAGATAAAAAGAAGAAGAAAGAAGAGAGCAAAGTTCCATTGAGAGACATGAAAGAGAAGAGTGGAGATGAAGAGAAGAAAAAGGAGAAACCAAAAGCTCATGCTCCCAGTCATACAAAGATTCGCTCCATAGGTACAGCTCATCCGACGAGCGCTGCTGCGGGGCATTTGGGGTGTTTTCGCAAACTGATGCTAATAGTCTGTGTTTGTTTTGTTCTTTAGGACTAGAGATGGAGACTCCCAGCCCAACCCCTGCTAAGAAGACACCGTCTGCCCCACAGATAGGCAACAAGTACAACATAAAGCCCCCACTTCTCAAGAGGCCAAGGTAAAGCACTGATCTACCTGCCAAAAAGACTATAGGATAAGATGGACCTTTTATTTGTCCCTCATCATGAAATTCACATTGTTGCAACAGAAAAGGTTTTGATAAAGTAAACGTAAAAAGCAGAAAAACATGTAAAAAGCAGTGTGAGTGCTAAATGAACTCAACTCAGCTGAAAATAGCTGAAAGCTTAAAGAGGAAAATGCTACAAAGAAAGCCAAAAGTAGAAAAAATATAGCTAAAAGTAGCAAAATACTAGTTAAAAATAGCTAATACTTTTAGCTAGTACTTTGCTACTTTTAGCTTTTAACTAGCTTTTATTTTTATAACTAAACACAGAAAAGGGTTAGCTAAAAGTAGCAACACGGTAGCTGTCTGATGGCATCTTAGAGGCTATCTTGCTGTCTTACACAACCTTACTTAAGACAGAGCTGGCCTTTCTGATCAGTTCTTCCAGTCCTGTTTCCTCCTTATCTCTGAGCACAGCACCATGTTCTGCTCTGAACATGCTCCTGACTCATTGCTGCCCCCCGGTGGCTGACGGAAGTACTAAAATGTTTTCTTTTTCTCTGAACAGCTCTGGTCCCTCAGATGCTCCACCTCTCGAGAAAAAATACAAACCTTTAAACACCCCCTCAAACTCAACCAAAGAGATCAAAGTTAAGCTTATTCCAGCACCACGTAAGTTCAGACACACCATGTAAAAGCCATAATGGTTCTTAGCCTGTGTTTGACAGAGATGACAGTGTTCCTGTCTTGTGTTTTCACTGCAGCAATGGAGGGCACAGGGTTTTTGGATGCCCTGAACTCTGCCCCCGTGCCTGGGATCAAAATCAAGAAGAAAAAACCACCTACTGCTACCAGTCCCGCTAGCACCAAAGCTGTCTCACCAACATCAAACAAGGTATGAACTTATCTCAGGGGGTTCAGAGCAAGTGTCAGGGTCCATCATGGCCACTCTACTTGTAAAAACAACAACCTTGAAACCGCTTCAAAATTGGAACTTTATAAACTTCTTGCTTAATTTTTTCCCCCCCACTGAGTAATAGCCATTTTGTGTTTGCTAAGAGTAATTAGCTGTGGCAGCCATCTTGTATCAGGCTGATTCCAAGAGTTAATCAGTTGTAGATGTACATCCAATGATGAAATTCTGGAAGTTTTATTAAAATCTGCTCATTGATTTATGAGATATTTTCCTAACAAACATAATGACTACTGTAAATTGCTAAACAAGAACTGTTTTTATTCCTGGTCATTTATGGGTTTTTGTTTGTTTCTCGCTCTCTTGCTCAGCCAAACCCATTTGACAACAAACCAGCTGGGTATTCTTCATCTTCTGCTAAACCATCATCTCCAGAAACAGCTTCATCCATCACTTCTGCTGATGACAAACAGGAACCGGAACAACCCGGGACTCCAGTTCCTCCTGAGGACCCAGAGACCTCTAACAACGGTAAGACTCAAACACGTGCAGAACCCAAAGTTTTACGTTGAATTTATCAAACCTCCTTGATGTTAATGTTAATAAGATTCTGGGGCTTTTTGTTGAACAAATGCAGACCCTGAGCATCATAAACAGAGAAACTTCAAAATTAATTAAAGAGGGTTTTTTAACTGTTTTGAAAATTTTATTTAGTCACAGGGAGACTTGCTGTGGCGTCCATCTTGATTTGGGGTGACTAAATGTTAATGACTGGCAGATGTGCAGGCATTGCATAAAATGTGTCCAGTGGTTCAAGAGACATTTTGCAAAAAATCACAAAAAGCTGTGGTCTTTTGTTGCACATTTCAAAGTTTGTTATTGTTCCATCTTGGACACATCGCATCAGGTTTGAATAAGCTGCTGGAGAACACAAGTTCTTAACCAGTCGCCTGTTTCTTGTCACTGTAGGTGAAAAGCCCAACGCCCTGGCAGAACCACGTGGAGAAGAAGAAAACCTGACAAAGAAGGGCAAGAAGAAGAAAACTGTTCACTGGGCTGAGGAGGAACAGCTCAAACACTACTTCTATTTTGATTTGGATGAAACAGAAAGAGGTAAGAAACACCCATGAATTCCCACCGTGTCTGAGCGGAATATAAACGTACTCACTAATGTTGTAAATTTCTAATGTTTTCCACAGTCAACGTCAACAAGATTAAGGACTTCGGTGAGGCGGCCAAACGAGAGCTCATGATGGACAGGCATACGTTTGAGATGGCCCGTCGGCTTTCACACGATGCCATGGAAGAAAGGGTGCCCTGGACCCAGCCGAGACCCCTGACTCTGACGGGCAGCCTGGTGATCCCGGGGGCCAACAGCTCTGAGAAACTCACCCAAAGAGACCGCGAGATGGGCATCCTACAGGAGATCTTCCTCAGCAAGGAGAGGTATGATGCTGCTCACAATCAGTTCTTAAAACCTCATTGCAGGAGTCAGAAACTCCACAGCTGGGCAACACAGCCTCATTAATATAATGCAGTCTCTCAAGATAATTTACAAGAACAATATATAGCTCCAAAAAGACATTTTAAGTGATTGCTGTTTGCAGATGGCAGCATTTATTAGTGCAAACACGTAGGATCTCCCATGGTTTTGCTTGTGGATGGATGGATTTTAATGAAATTCAAATTAATTACAGGAGAAATTGGGGGGAAGAAATGTTTATAATTCTGTCAATTTTACAGACATTTCAAGATCTGTTACAGCTTTAAATATAAACCTACTACCACACCAGTATTCAGTTTAGTATCTGTAAATTATATAAATTATATAAAGAGTTATAGCTATGTTTGTGCTAATGTTAGTTAGCTGTGGCATCCATCTTAAATTGAATTGACTCCAAACGTAAATCAGTTGTGGATGTACATCCAATGATCACTTTCTGAAACACAGACAGACATTAAAACATAATTGCCCTTTTGCCTTCAGTCGTGGGTGATGAAAAGCAGCAAAACAAAGGAAGCAATAAAAAATAATATTGGTTCAATTGGCTTCAAAACTTCAATCAAATAATACACAACAGCATCTGTAATTTTTAAAAGCAACTTGGTTTTCCTGTCAAAGTGCACCCAGCAATTAAGACAGCAGTACTTTGTTGAATTGAATTGACTTATTTAAATCTGTGATGGCACAAAAACAGCATTATGTTTTAAAACACTCTGTGTGTCGCTTGGAATAAAATGTTCTTTTGTTGTTGTTTTGTTTTTTTAACTAATAGCTAATTTGTACTAATGAGTTCCCAAATTTTCTCTTCACCAGTGTTCCCGACAGTCCACATGAACCAGATCCAGAGCCTTATGAGCCCATGCCTCCCCGTCTCATTCCTTTGGACGAGGTTAGCACACAATAAACCCACAATATCACTCCCTCGTGTCACTTTATTCTGATGAACTAAATACTCCCAGTGTGTGTACCGTCACCTAACTGTCAGTCTGGTCTTCACCACAGGACTCCTCCATGCTGGATGAAAGTTACGTTGAGCCCATGGACACTTCATCACAACAGAACTCTGATGAAAGCACCAAGCTCCCACCCGTCCTGGCCAACCTCATGGTTAACCTCAACAACAGCTCCCGCAGCCCACAGGCAACCAACACTGCCAGCAACCCTGCTGCTCCTGCTGTTAACGTACAGGAACTGCTCTCATCAATCATGGTGAGTGTTTCATACAGATGAGAAGCTGGTTTACAGCTTTTTAATTAATATAATTGATAAGGTTAGACTCATTAGATTCCACCATGTCATTATTATCTAAGTCAGCCCTAGAATTGAAAGAAGGTGGACTTTCTTTTTTACCATGACTCTTCTTGTGGGTCATATTTTAAACCTAAATACTAATACACATTTGTTGCTGTAAAGTTAATAAGAGTTTTCTGTCATCAGGGGGCTACTGGTAACCAGTCTGCTGAGGACCTGATCAAACAGCCTGACTTCTCAGACAAGATCAAACAGCTGCTGGGTTCCCTGCAGCAGACCCAGAATCAGAGTGGACCTCCAGCAGGTAATCCTCGTCTCTTAGTGTGACATCATCATCTGCTCTATTTGTCTTATTGATTTGTTTGTTTATGTTTTTCTGCACCTGTAGTCAGTCAGGGTCTCCTGGGTCACGGTCCAGGCATGAATAATATGAACAACATGCCCATGCAAATGCCAATGAATGGAGGATACCCACCCAACAGTTCGCCTGGGGGTCCCCGTTTTAACCACCCGCCACCTCCTCACAACCACGGGCCGCCCTTCAACGCCGGCGGAGGCCCTCGCATGATGGGACCGCCACCGGGCCAGGGCAGAGGAGACAACGGAAACTACTGGGGTGATGACTTCATGAGAGGGGGGGCCCACAGAGGAGGACATTTCCACAGAGGGGGCCGGGGTCGGGGAGGAGAGCCGGGCTTCAGGGGCAGAGGACGAGGAGGTCCCAGAGGAGGACACAACAACATGAACGGTATGTGGCATGAGCTCAGCACAGAGGTACTGACAGGAACTCCTGAGACCGGATCAGCTTCAGGGTTCCTACGCTGTCCTAAAAACTGTGGAAACATCTGGATTTTAATTTTAGTGTTTTCCAGGTCTAGATTAGTGTGGATGAAAGAAAAGAGACTCTGGAAAAACATTAGTGGATCCAGACTTTACCTTTTGCATTTTCTAAAAAATAAAAGTCTGAATTTGTGTGTTGTTTTTATTTGTTGTTGTTCTGTTTTGTGTTGACCATATATAAAAAATAAATTGTCATCATGATGGTCAGTTTTGGTCCAGAAACTGAAATAAAAAACAGAGCTCCTTCTTTATGAGACACCATAAATATAATGTTTGAAATGTCATCGTATTTAGCAGACAAGCATATACAGACTCTTGTATGAAGACCAAAATTAAAAGAAAAACAAAAAGGTTTGCATTTTGGGGGTTATAGGAATTTGTAAGATTTTGATAAAAAATGGCAAAACTAGAGGAAAAAATAAATGTAATAGTTTCTCATAAATTCAAATAAAAACAAAGTTTAAGGAGAAATAATCCTACATCTCTTACAGTTGGAAGAAATGTTCATCCTTAAAGGGATAGTCTGGTGATTTTTTTTAAGTGATGTTCTGTGTAATCACTAGTTAATGCCTTATCAGCCCTGGCATCAGTTTTAGAGCACAGAGTGAGAAGAAATGGGCAAAAGTCTTCATCCAGGCTAGGCTAAAAGCTAGCCAAACAAAGGTCTGCTTTTATTGCCTTTCAAGCTAATAAAATAACTCTTTCCTGTGTGAAAGAACGCTACATCAGCTAATAATAAACATCATATTTGTATGACTTCATTTAGTTTAGTTTGTTGCTGTTTTCTCAACCGAACAGCGTTCATGTTAGTACACTAACGAATGTGCTGAGCGTAGACCATCTGTCTGATCAGCATGTCTAGTCAGGCAAACATTTACTCTCCTGAAATATACAAACTATCCCTGTAAAGGAAGTATTGTAAAGACTTTTTTTTATTTTATTAAGGGGAAAAAAACATCCCATATTCATTTACAGACATTTTGACAAAAAATGGATCAAAAATGAACAGAAAAATCTGAAAGTTGAAAATGGAAACTGTAGGTATTGGTCCTGTCACACAACTCTACTGTTTCTGCTCAACTTAAGCTAGAGTCTGAAAAAGCAACAAGCGGTAACTAATGTCATTGTTTCTTCCTGTCAGACATGTCCAAGAGGCCAGTGTGTCGCCACTTCATGATGAAGGGAAGCTGCAGGTACGAGAGCAACTGTGCCTTCTACCACCCTGGTGTGAACGGACCACCCCTCCCCCCGAACTACCCTGCTAATCAGCACCAACAGCACGGACACTAGGTGGCTCGTCCCCATTTCCTGCTGGAGTCCTGGTTCCAGCAGACCGGGCGTTTGAACTGAAACTGACTGACGCGAATCATTGTGGTCCACCTCGGCCGACAGAAAGATGCATTGAGAGACTGCAGGGAAGATGATCACCGATGAGACTTTCCTGTTTTTAATGGTGAGACTGAAACAAGCCACTGCACCTGACCACTAAGTCGTCTGCTGCGACACTCTCCACACTGGGAACACGGCTGACCAAAATGGAGGAGCTTCTCTCTGAAAACACGAGCTTTCCCTCTCAGTGTGACTCCCTGTACTTTGTGCCAAATGTGCTGCTGCTTTGGGATTCCCTGTAACCTTTACTACTTCACCAGTATGGTTTGTACAGAAAGATTTCAAGATGGAAACCGTCTCTACGTGTTGACTGATGTCAGACTAAGTTTAGGAAGCACCTTAGACAGACGAGGCCCCAGAATGTAGTCCTTACATCCTATTTGCCCGGTCTCTCAGAAACGCAGCAATGAACTTTGCGAACCCGACCTGGAAGCTCTTGCTTTTTAGCTTTTATTTTTCGTGCAGTTGGTGTTGAATGTGATGAGATGATGCTAAAGCTGAACAGCATATGACGTGACAATCTCTGTGATCGGCCCTGATCCCTTAGCTACTGCCTGGAAGTCGTGTATTCTCATGTGGACCCACTAAGGGTTTGTGTAGACAGTGTTAGATATGACGAATACCTCTGTGCATCACCTAGAACAAGTGTTTTCTGTGAAAACAAAATTTTTTTTGTCTCTTGTGGGACTAAGAATGTAATGTTTCCTGTTGATCCTTCCACCTTCTGTTTTTTTTTTATTGTAATTTTCTTTTGATACAGTCTTGAACTTGGGAAAAATCTTTTCAGTTTTGTCAATATAAAATATTTGTATGAACATAGGACAAAGATTCATACATAATCATTTTCAGTTCAGTTCTTTTGTACAAGTGTATTGAATAAATGCCCAACTATACATGAAGCAGTGTTTTCTGTACATTTAGACACTAGATAGTTTGGGCAAGAAATATTTTGGACCCTGAGAGGTTTTTCTTTAACATTACCAAATTATTTATTAACTGTAAAGGATATTATTATCGGTTTTCTTTGAGCGAGCGTCGGAGATACAAAAATAAAGTGTTCACACCCTGAAACTATTAATTTGAAGCATCCTTTGATTTAATTAGAGCTTTTTATTTGATTATAAAATAAAGTAATGTATATTAAATTTATATTTAGTGTCGTGAAATAAAAGTAATGAAAAGGAGGAAAGAACATTCTTATGTTGCTCAAACCTAACAGTATTTTGACATCTATTTCAAAATCTCTTTCTTTTCCTTTTAAATGTTGATTTAATTTAAGTGAAATGAGAATCAGTTTGTTTTTGGTCAGGCACTCTTTAAGGCTTCCTATCCGAGGGAGTATCATTAAACACAAAACCTGGTTCTCCAGGTGTGTTGACTGGGTCTCTGCGTGGAGCTGCACACTGACTATGGTCATTGGAAAATCAGAAAAAGAAAAAAAATCTCTGCTTTTATTCTAAAATCTGCTTTTATTTTGAAGGTGAGCTCTCTAATGTTTCCCGTTTGTTGCTTTGACAAGTGGGCGATCATGTAACGCCCCGTCTGAGTGTTTTTTGACCATTTGTTGGGAAAAATATCTCAAAGTACTCGCTGGATGAACATCTACAACTGATTAAGATGGCCGCCACATGTTATCGACCAAAGCAAAGCCCACTGAACCATTTCTGTACAGATTAGGAGATATTCAAAGACAAAGTCAGGACAAATGTCGGTATGAATACACCGTCATCTGCTTGTCGTTTAATTTCCAGAGAAAAGTCCTCAAAAAGTGAAAACTTCACTGGATTCATGATTCATTTGGTCCCAAACATCAACATCTGTGGTCAGAAGTTTCCTTCCACTCATCGTCGACACGAACAGCATTTTGATTTGGGGATTTTAATGATTTATTTGAACCGTCCGTTTACAACTTACAGCTTCAGTGATTTTTAATAACAAGAATCGGTGCACA
>JAOXNZ010000177.1:20959283-20974394 GCA_028566095.1 Kryptolebias brasiliensis | reverse complement strand
TTTAAACAGTTGATCTGATGACACTCCTCATAGTCACTATTACATTGCACATGAATAATTGCATCATGCTGTACTTTATTGTTCACCTGTTTTCATACAGTTGCACAGTATGCTTACATCATTATCTTTTGCACATGCAACTGTACTTCTAAATAGCCTGAATATTTTTGTATTTTATAGCCTGTATTTTTTAGAGCGTTTTTATTTTTCTTATGTGTAACTTGATTTATTATGTGTAAGTTGATATTTCGACATCCAGTGGGGGACAGCAAAGTAAGAATTTCTTTGCACAGGGAAACATGTTTCTTTACTGTGGATAAGATGATAAAGCTTTGATTTGATTTGATCTCTTGATAGCAAATTGAAGAGGTCCGTCAGGTGGGTTCATACAAGAAGGGCACTATGACAGCTGGACACAATGTTGCCGACCTCGTCGTGATCCTTAAAATCCTCCCTACATGTAAGTGATGATTGGTCCGAGATGTCTGATTAAACACAGTAACTGTTCTTTTGGGCTGTCACACTGTTGCTGCTCATGTCAGTGTTTTTCTGTTTTTAGCCAGTCTAGGTAAGTTTTAGGACATGAAGTTCTGAGTTGTAAACCCATCTGCTTCAGGTTTTTCAATAAAATAATTTGATGCTTTATTCTTCTGTCATCAATCTTTAAATAACTTAGTCCAATGTTCTTTTGATAACTAACTGCTAATCCACATAAAGTACTTTGATTTGTAGGATAATTTACCAACATTGATGAAATATTCTTTTAAGAGGTACCAAGAAATCATTATCTACAACTTGGATGATTTCTTGGTTAGTACTTTAAGTCCCCTCTGCTTCATTTGGAGTTGGCGATATCAAACTTGGCTCACAAGACAATGAAAGCTATAAAGAGCCCTTTGTAATTTGGTGATTTTAAAATTTTTTTCCTTTGTCTTTTAACAGTGGAAGCTGTAGCCGCACTTGGTAACAAAGTAGTGGAGACCCTTCGCACCCAGGACCCTACAGAAGGTATAGATTATAATCAGATGGTTCCAAAATCGACCTTTTGCAGTCTGTTCTTAAAGACGTCTTCTTAAACCTATATGAAAACATTTAGAATAAAAAAAGATTGTATAAGAACTTGTAGGGATTCAGAATAAGACAACTGTTCTGCGGTGAAGAGCTCAGAGTAAACCCGCTGCTCCTCCACGACAAACAGAGTCAGCTAAGGTGGTGCCTCCATCTGGTTAGGATGCCTCCTGGCTGCTTTTCTCTGGAGGTTTTCTAGGCATTATTATGTATCCTCTCTGGCCTGGGAACATCTCAGAATCCCCCAAGAGGAGCTGAAAATTGTTGCTGAAGTGAGGCATGTCTGGGTTTCCCTCCTGGACCTGTTGCCTGTTAACCAACCTCAGATAAAACAGACGAGGATAAATTAATGGTTAGAATGTTGCCGTAGTAAAGATACAAGCCTCTTTCACCAAACACCTCTAAATTTGGGCGTGAGATATCAGTTTTTTATGTCTGTGTGTGTGATGTATGTACTGACTAAAATGGCATTTGGGGGGTGGAGGTGTTGAAGTCAACCTGTCAGGGGAGTTAGTCAGAGTCAAATCAATAAACTTTTTATGTTGCAACCAAATCTAAGATTTTAAAACCATGTGTTCGTTTGATTTAATTTAGAAACTGTCAGCTCATACCAGTCATAAGTAACTTTATTTTTTCCCTTCGTTTAGTGAGTTATTAATGTATGATAGGACAATAAATGTGCCATTTTACTGTGTTTTCAGTGCTGTCCATGTTGACCAATGAGACGGGGTTTGAGATCAGTTCAGCTGATGCCACTGTCAAGATCCTCATCACCACCGTTCCACCCAACCTGCGCAAGCTGGACCCAGAACTTCACTGTATGATCTTTCACATGTTTGAGGACACTCTCTGTATGTCAGATTCATCTGCGACATTCAGTCAAAGTAGAAGTCTGGCATTTAGGGGAGGCTACAATTAACCCGTTTCAATTCCAGTCATAAAAATTCAGCTGAATTTTGTGTTTCATGTTAACCTCAGTGGACATTAAGGTGCTGCAGAGTGCTCTTGCTGCCATCCGCCACGCCCGCTGGTTTGAGGAGAACGCCTCTCAGTCGACGTGAGGACGCTTCCATTCACACACGTTATAGCTACTATTTTACAGCTTTGATCCATGCGTCACCTGACCACTCACCTAAACTTATTTCATATTATTCCTCAGAGTCAAAGTACTGATCCGGCTTCTGAAGGACCTTCGGCTGCGTTTCTCTGGGTTTGAACCTCTGACTCCATGGATTCTGGACCTGCTGGTAAGTGCCAGTGTTCTCATATTTGCTCATAATATGCACTATTCAAAATGTAATTTTAAACGCTATATACCTGAACCTTTGCAAATTATAAAATGTTCATTTGTACATGTTTATTTGAATTTTATTTATAACGGGAACAAAACATGAAAATGAGTTGTATGTTATTATAATTGTTGCCCTGTATGTAGGCCTTCTAGCCAACTGCTAATTTGGAGGACCAGTTTGTGGTCTAAAACACACATCTAAAACAAAACTAGACATTTAGCATATGCACACACCAAATTAAAACAAATGAGTTGAGGATAGGAGCAAAACAAGAATACATGAAGAGGAAATACTGACCTGTTTCAGCTGTAAAATCGGATGAACATCAGTGTTCAGATTTGTTTTTGTTTCGGCGCAGCCATGAAACAATTTTCATACATTCACTGCAGTCCTGATGTGTTGGCATGTGTCTGGAACATTCATTTTTGACTTTTTACAGTGTTTTTTTTTTTTTTTTTTCAACCATCTACTTTAAACAATGTTGTGAAAGTAGCTCTATGAAAATGCTACAGCAACAGCCATAAAAAAGAAAGTTCACCCTCTTAAAATTCTCTTGTTTCATGTGTCAAATTATACAGTAATAAACTGATCTGGTCTTTACCAGGTCCTAAAGTTTTTCAAATCTAACATCAAATTTACAAAAACACAACAAATTCCGTCGTGTCATTATTCCTGTAAACCGCAATACCAAAAAACACAATATATTAGGACCTATGACAATATTTATTAAATAAAATTAAGCCAAAGTGTAAAGTTGAGTGAAAAACTAAGTCCAGTCTTGCTGCTTCCAGAGGATCTAAGAGGTTCAGGATCATCCAGGAGCTGCTGATCAAATGTATTGATGAACTGATCATCATCAGAGTGAGCGCCTCTATAAAAGCAGGAGTTTTGTCAGTTTGCTGCTCTGGAGCGTACAGCTGTGTGTTAACACAATGTCAAGATGGAAAGACATCAGCAATGACCTTACAGAAGCAACTGTTGCTGCCCATCAATCTGGGAAGGGTCAAAGGTCATTTTCAAACTATTTGGAGTTCATCATTCTACAGAGATGATTATTCACAAGTGGAAAACATTTAATACAGCTGCCAATCTTCCCAGGAGTGGATGTTCCAGCAAATTCACCCTGAAGGTCAACTGTGCAAAAATGCACAGCAGCATGTTTGGAGAAAACCAAACACAGCAGATCAGCATAAACACCTGATACCAGCTGTCAGCACGGAGGTGGCGGGTCAAAACTGGGTCACGGTGCAACAGAACAATGATCCCAAACACAGCAGCTAATCTACAACAGAACGGCTTCATTTTGTTTAATACAGTCATATGAAAAAGTTTGGGCAACCCTGATAATCTGAAATATTTTCATTTCCAAATCTTTGGGTGTTTGGATCAGCTATTTCAGTTTGATATATCAAATAACTGATGGACACAGTAATATTTCAGTAGTGAAATTAGGTTTATTGGATTAGGAGAAAATGTGCAGTATCCATGAAAACAAAATTTGACAGGTGAATACATTTGGGCACCCCAACAGAAAAATCACATCAATATTTAGTAGATCCTCCTTTTGCAAAAATAACAGCCTCTACATGCTTCCCAAAGCTTCCAATGAGTGTCTGGATCCTGGATGAAGGTATTTTGGATGATTCCTCCTTACAAAACATCTCCAGTTTAGTTAGGTTTGATAGTCGCCGAGCATGGACAGCCCGCTTCAAATCATCCCACAGATGTTCAGGTCTGGAGAATGGGATGGCCATTGCAGAACATTCTGTTTGTTTCTCTGCATGAATGCCTGAGTAGATTTGGAGCAGTGCTTTGGATCATTGTCTTGTTGAAATATCCATCCCTGGCATAACTTCAACTTTGTGACTGATTCTTGAACATTATTCTCAAGAATCTGCTGATATTGAGTGGAATCCATGCGACCCTCAACTTTAACAGGATTCCCAGTACTGGCATTGGCCACACAGCCCCAAAGCATGATGGAACCTCCCCCAAATTTTACGGTGGCCAGCAAGTGTTTTTCTTGGAATGCTGTGTTTTTTCGCCGCCGTGCATAACGCCCTTTGTTGTGACCAAACAACTCAGTATTTGTTTCATCACTCCACAGCATCTTATTCCAAAATGAAGCTGGCTTGTCCAAATGTGCTTTTCTGCTTCTCTGATATTTTTCTTGGCCTGCCACTTCTGGGCTTAACAAGAACTGTCCCTGTGGTCTTCCATTTCTTTACTATGTTCCTCACAGTGGAAACTGACAGCTGAAATCTCTGAGATAACTTGTTGTATCCTTCCCCTAAACCATAATGTTGAACAATCTTTGTTTTCAGGTCATGTGAGAGTTGTTTTGAGGCTCCCATGTTGCCACTCTTCAGAGGAGAATCAAAGAGGAGAAAAACTTGCAATTGGCCACCTTAAATACCTTTTCTCATCATTGGATACACCTGTCTATGAAGTTCAAAGCTTAATGAGCTTACCAAACCAATTTTGTGTTCCGATAAATCAGTGCTAAGTAGTTAAAGGTATTCAAATCAAGAAAATGACATGGGTGCCCAAATGTATGCACCTGTCAAATTTTGTTTTCATGCATTTTGCACATTCTCTGTTAATCCAATAAACCTCATTTCACTACTGAAATATTACTGTGTTCATCAGTTATTTGATATGTCAAACTGAAATAGCTGAAAGATTTGGAAATGAAAATATTTCAGATTATCAGGGATGCCTAAACCTTTTCATATGACTGTAAATAACGACATGGTGGAATCTGTTGTGTGTTTTTGTTCACTCGAGGTTAGATTTGAATAGTTTTAGAACCTGGCAAAGATTGGATCCTTTTTATGTCCTGATATGTAAAATCATAAAACTGAAAAAGGGTGTTCTTTTTTTTAACCACAACTATTTTTCAAAGGTGTTAACCAATTTACCATGTTGTCAGTCTTGAGGTTTTTGTGCAGCTTTACTTGCAAAAACTTCAAATGAAAAAAAAAAAAAAAAAGTTTCCAATTATAGATAAGATAATGAAAAATACATAAAATAATAACCAACGTGAGTTTTGAGTTAGACAACATTAAAGTCTGAACATAACAAAAACCATTTATAATTGAAAGATGGTTTGTTTTAATTTTACTGGAAGGGAGCCATATTAGGCAGAGATGAAGTCATTTTAACAGGTAACATATTTGCAGTGTACTTCTGCTTTTACAACAAAAGCTGAAGTCACTGCTAATCCCTGTTTAACTCTTTGATGCTAATATTTGTAGTTTAAAGTATACCCATTTTTAATAGTTAACTTAGCCTCGTCCGTTTGGTGCAGCATTACATTATTTTTGCAGCAACTAACCAATTCAAAGTTAAACTTTTACTGCACAAGGCTCAGGAGGAACTTTGAGGTTAAAAAAGACTTCTAGGAGATAGATGTCGAGGCTAAAAGGCTAAATTTGTGTAACGTCAGAGAATTATTGGTCAAGACGCTGCAAAAAAATGTGGTCAACAGGGTGCAAACCTCTTAGACTGGACAGATCAGTCACCAAGAAATCTAAATAATAAAGCGTTTAGCTTTGTTTACACTTATTTAACAGAGTTAAATGAAACTCCTTTGTTAAAGGAATAGTCTGGTCATTTTTGAAGTGATGTTCAGACATAGCTATCAATAGTTAGTCAGCCCTGACATGTCTCATAGATTGGAAAAGGGCAGAAGTCTTCCTCCAGGCTCAGCTAATGGCTAACGGAACAAGAGCATATATCATTTTTTAAGCTTATAAACCAATTCTTTCTCAAAAACATCAAGCTAGTGTGAAAGAAGGTACTAACTCATTGATACCTATTTACCAGAACACCACCCCAACAAGGGATACGCTGATGTCCTCCGTCGCTGAGGGTCTTGAATAGTGAATGTTTTTAGTTTTTGAGAGGAGTCTTTTTCTACACTGGAATTGAACAGGGAATGCAAGTAAACCTTAACCGGTCGGCACCCAATCAATTTTTAGCAGCCCATCACTTTTAAGCACCAAAACGGTGTTTAGCAGCACAGACATGTTTGCATGTGTTTCGGATCGACTGAAACTAAGTTTAGAGACAGTTTTTTCACAAGGGATGAAGTCTTACATTACATCTTTGCTGATAAAATTTTGGGGAGAGAATATATTCACCTTACTGTAGTGATAATTCACTGACCAAGGGGGCAGAAAGTGACATATCCTGGCGAGCAGAGGGAGCAATTCTATCTGCCACCAAGCACAATGTCAGAGCCAGAGGATGGCCACTACAGATTAATCTTAGGTCACTCCAATTATATGAGGAAACTCTACTTTCTAGTTTTTATTTCGCTTAAAAGTATAGATTCCTCAAAAAAATGGGGTGGCCAGTTTACATATAAATATGGCGGTGGCCATCTTGGTTTTTGGCGTGGGAACCCAATTTTCGATGGCGACCTTACTTATGCCTACACGCATCCACACACCAAAATGGAAGTCAGTACGTCACTTATTTTTCAAGTTATCCAGCTCATAAGGTTTATACATATATATGACGGTGGCCATGTTGGATTTTGACGTGGTACCCCAATTTTCAATAGCGAACTTACTTATACCTAGATGCAGCCATACACCAAAATGGAAACCAGTATCTCAAATTTTTCAAGTTACCCAGCTCACAAGATGAACCAGATGAAAGGACGGATGGAGGGTATTTCCAAGTCCCCTCTTTGCGTTGCAATGGGGGACAAAAATGACCAGAGGTTAAACATTTACTCTAAATTTATTGCAAAGTGTTCTCACCTCTAATGGATCAGGTTTGAAGTTGCTCTTACAGTGTAGTTTCAAGCTGAAAAACTTGTTACACATCCGCACCATGTTGAAGGACATCTAGAGGAGAGTTAGGAGTTAGAACATGTTGGAAATCCATATTTTACAGATCACATCTCATTAGCTTAGTATCATCTAACTTTTTTTGTGAACAGGATATTGTAGCCTTTTCTTTCCATTCACTTAAGACAGAGGATGAAAGTCATTATCGCTTGCTGCTGAAAAGTGGAGGCGGATGATAAGTTTGTCTGTCTGTGTGTGACTGTTCGCAAAATTTCTCATCAACCACTAGATGGATTTTAATGAAACCTTCAGGGTATAATAACTGGATATACGTCTACAGATGATCAGGTTTTGGAGCCAACCCAATTCAAAATGGCTGCCACAGTCAACTGACTTTCGAAAACACAAAAATGACTGTAATCCAGACGGTTTTACAAATATTGAACTAAAATTTGATGAACTTGTAGCCGAGAGGCATTTCCAACACATACTCCGGGCGCTAACAAATCGAGTGAGACTGAAACAGAAACAACTCATTTCTCAACATCAGATGATCTCAGTTTAAAACTTCGAACTGAAAGGTGGTGAGCAACATACATTTCTACAAGTAATGATAAGCCTTTAATAAACACATTTTTAAAGATCATCATCACTTCCCAGTTTTGGCTCCAAAGAGGTAAAAAAAAAAAGTAATACGTTCAGAAAACCAACAAAACCATATTCTTATCATTCAAACTCAAAATGTTAGTTTTTGTCTAAATACATTGCTGTGCAACATCAGCACAGACGCAGGTACTGGCAGGTACGCATTCTTCTGCAGTCTCACAATGGTATGAAATGCACAGAAAGTCTTTTAAAAGTTATGTTTCACTACACAGTGTGTGTCCAGACGCACCTTCCATTTCCTCTTTGCATTAAACTTCTTGAAGCTCCTTATATTGATTGAGGACCGATTCCTGCTGACTGCTTGTTTGCGTGTGATGGGCTGAAAAACACAACAACATTGGGGCCAGTGACAAACAACTCCCACCGCAGATACCGGAGCAATGCAGGAGACAAAACCAAACAAATAAAAATGAGGACTTGGAGTAACCTTTATCCACGGATGAAGCAGACACTCCTCGGCGGTCATTCTCTCACTGGAATATACATGAACACAAGATAATCAGTGTCCCACGAAGCATAGATACTGTGTAACACATGCACTGCGCTAAACTCTACTACTTAGCTCACTCCACCACTTGTAAAGTGCATTTTTTTAGGTTCTGTTACAAAACATCACAGTTAAAAGGACAGTCAGGTCATTTTGGAGAGTATGGCAGGCAGTTCTATCATGTAAGTGACACTTAAAAACAAATATGGAAAGTCATTAGTACATTTATTCACTACTCCTGATATCAAGCCTTATTTTCTCACACAGGCACTCAGCTGGCTGAGAAGTTTGAGTGTTTCCCATTTTATTTATTTTGTATTTTCACACAGGGAGAATTTCAGTTCTGTGTTGCTTTTTATTTTCCATGACATTTTGGTCAAATTAATTGAAGCAAACACTCCTTGGTTTTTGTTTTATTTTATTTTTTAGTAATAGCTTCTTAAGATATACCTCCCTGGAGGTTATCAAACTTTCTGTTTGACACATAGCCTGTGGGTTACTTTTTACACTTTAGACTGGATTAAAAAAAGACAGTAAAGTCTGAGTTTTTTTATTTTATAGTGAATTTACCAGTTAACAAATCCTACATTGATGTGCATTACCTGCTACCTTAAACCCTCCCCACTAACAGAGGGTGGTTAGGTGTTTTGGTTTTTTTTTTTACTCCTCTTTTGGGAGAATCGTCTATAAAAAAAGTACCATTTGGCATTTATTCCTTTTTCTTGTTCTATCCTACTCTACAAATCCTCATATGAAGGTACATACCGAACTGTGACTACCGTTAGTTAGCTTTATCATTTTATAAGCTTTTTCACTTTATCAGCCATGACATCAGTCAGAGAGCACGGAGTTTGGAGAAAAGGGTCAACATTTTCCTCCAGGCTGGCATTAAGGCTAGCCAAACGAGGGCCCATTTTAAATGATTTTGCAGGCTTGTGAAACACCTCTTTTTCAAAAATGCCATATCGGTGTGAGACACCCCTACATGAGCTAATATTAAACTTCTAGGGTGCGTGAGACGCAGTTACTCTATTGATATTCCATGGAAGAATGCACACAAGATTCCTATTTAGGTTCCCCCAGTAACTTGACACGCTTGCTTGTTTTTAGGCTGATCAATAAAGCTGGAGTATCCAGAAAAAAACCCCAGCATGTACGAGGAGAACAATTAAAACTCCACACAAAAAGGCAGAAATGTTAAAAATTAACATATCAGGGAAACTGGGATTCAGTGTTTTGCTCAAAGCTCAACAGAGACTGAAATGTGGATTTTTTGACTGGAAGACTTTAGTATTATTGACCTTTTAGAAACACTATTTTCATGTCTTCCTTCTGATTGATTCTGATTGTTGATGTCTTCTAGTGTCCACAATGCTCAAACGTGTCTTGTTCAACAAACATTTAAAGGCACTTTACTAGACAATCGCACAAGAGAAATACTGTACCTATACAACATACATGGGATTGTTCACCAAAAGCTTCAATATGAAATCTTTGGCCATGGCGCTGGTTGTACTGAAGTAGTGGTAATTAAACTCATACTTTAAGGCAAGAATATTCTTCAGAGTCTCCTCATCAGTATCACCTTGGAATGGTGACAAACCACTCAGTCTAAGAATAGAAAATATCAAGCATGAGTGAGATTACAACACAAGCCCACATCTCAGTTCATTCATTCTTTTCATAGTTTCATGCCAGGTTAAAAACTCAAGATTAACCTGTAAACTCGAAACAGAAAAGGAATGTTAAAGCAAAAGTCCAGATAATGTGCTGAAATCAGGCAGATCAGTCTGCTTTGGACTATCAACAGCACAGTGACTTCAGAAAGTACTCAGAGCCTCTTCATTTTTAGTAGTTTTGATATATTGCAACTTGATGACACAATATTTTTTTTTTCTCAATCTACCATCAGTACTCTATACTGAGAAAATGAAAACAATTTTTTGTAATTAAAACAACAACAAAAAACAAACAATAAATACTTGAACCATCACATTTCCAAAGGTATTCAGAGCCTTTACTTCGTCCTGAGTTGAAGCACGTTTGGCAGCAGTTCCAGTCTTGATTCTTTTTGGGTTTGATGCAACAAGTTTTGCACACCTGGATTGGTGGATTTTCTGATGTTTTTTTTTTTTGTAAATCCCGTCAAGGTCAGTTCAGTTGGATGGGGTCCATTGGTGGAGCCATTTTCGTTTTTTTTTTTTAGGAGATGTTTGATAGGGTTCTAGTCAGACTCTGGCTGGACCACTCTAGGACTTTCACACACACACACCCACACACACACACACACACTTGTCTCTGTCTTTGTTCTCTGTGTGCTTTGGGTCATTATCATGTTGGAAGTTGAACCTTCGGCCCAGTCTGAGGTCCTGAACTCTGTGAAACAGTTCGGTTTTTTTTCTGGATATCTATGTATTTTTTTCCAATAAGCTTTCCTTAAACTGACCAATTTCCCAGTTCTTGTTGTTAAAAAAAACACCCCCACAGCATAATGCTGCTGCCACTGTGCTTTACTGTGGGGATGATGTTGGGCAGGTGATGAGCAGTGTCTGGTTTTTGTCGGGCTTAATATTTAGAATCAAGGCCAAAAAGGTCCGTCTTGGTTTTATCAGTACAAAAAATCTTGCTCAGACTGTGTCCTTTAAGTAGATTCCAGTTGTTTTGCTTTGAGGAGAGGCTCATGTTTAACCTGTCAGTCATAAAGCCCAGATCAGTGGAGACCTGCTGTTCTGGTTGTCCTTCTGGAACTTTGTCCCATCTCTACACAGGATCTCTGAAGCTTAGTCAGACCATCAGGCTCTTGGTCTCACTAAGGCCCTTTTTCCTCGATGCCTCAGTGTGTTCTGGCGACCAGCTCTTGGAAGAGTTCTGGTTGCTCAAAATCTCTTCCATTTGAGAATCATGGAGCCCACTGAGCTCAGAGGAACCTTCAGTGCAGCAGAAATGTTCTCCAGATCTGTGTCCTGCAACAATCCTGTCTCTGAGCTCTGCAGACAGTTCCTTTGACCTCATGGTTTGGTTTTTGCTCTGATTGTCAGCTGGGAGGTCTTCTGTAAAGAGGTGTGTGTCTTTCCAGAAGAATCCCGCTAAAACTTAACCGAAATGAAGGGGGTCTGAATACTTTCTGAACTTACTGTAGCTGCTATCCATTCATGGCCAATCACTTTCTGTGGACTACTATTATGAAAACTCGTCCATCAAAAATGATCTCCGCTTTTAAGTTTTTCGATCTTCAACCACCTACTTTACTTTAAAAAGGGCCAGAGCTTAAAACGAACAGTACGTTGTACAATTTTAAACTAGTAATTGAAAACAAATTACTTGAGAAAATGTTTTCTAAGGAGAAAAAATAGTAATTTCACTCTCTTATAAAAAACCTGAAACCATGCATCTTTTTCCACACACACTTTACTCCATTTAGAGTGGTGAGGGAAAGAAGCCTAATGCCTGTTAATAAAATATGTGCGACATGCAGGGTTTAATGGCAACACATACAAGTTCCCCAAGAGTTCAACAAAACAACTTCAACTCACAGTATGTAGGTAATAACTCCAATGCTCCTGGTGGGACAGAGACACAGGAAACAGTCAGTGGTTTTAATAAGATCAGCAGATTCCTGAGCACAGAATTGTGTTCAGAACATATCTGAATATATAGGCACATTTCCACTACGTGACCCAGAACCTTTACTGCACTAGTAATTAATTATCCCAGTATTGTCAGCCCTGTTGTGTTTCCACTATGGTCTGAGCTACAGAAATTAGGCAACTGAAGTCACTGTCCTCAGCTGCTGAAGGGTTGCAACTGGTCAGACACATCGACATGAATTAAAGCTGAACCCCCATACGGGGTCCTGGAAATTAAAGTTGGGACAGGATTAGTGTCCCCGTAAGTTCTGCCCCCTTCACGTAAACAAACAGGACTCTGCCCTTCTTACAAATGTAATTTAAAGTTGTTGACTCTATGATTCACATAGTTTTGTTTAAATATACATTTTTCTAACATGGTTAGCTCTGATTAGTTACCGATGCAAATAGTATTTGCAGTGGAAATGGCAAGTATCAAAAAAAAAAAAGCCCCAGAACACTTCCCTGGTTCTTGAAAAAGATTCCTGCGGTGGAAACGCGCCTATAAATCAACTAAAAAGGACAGTCAGCTCAGAATGCTCACCACATGTCTGCTGCTGTGCTGAGAGGTTCATAGTTTATCACCTCGGGGGCTAAAAGAAAAGAGAGAAAGAGAAACATCAGGTGAATATGGAAATATAAAAATTTACTTTCATACTAAAAAAAAAAAAACTTAACCACCTCATTTGTATTCCTTAAACATGCACTAATGGTTTTTTTTCCTGGCAGCTAACAAACTACAAAAATGGGATGTGAGCATTTTTCCTGTCATTAAGTGGCCACTTGATAAAAAGAAAAGCTTAGTTACACATTCTGCAGGAACAGAGCTATATGAGCAAACATTTGAAGTTTCTCTCTCTCTCTGTTCACCTGCAAGTTACTACATGTATGTTTCATAGAACAGGGGTTCCCAACCCTGGTTTTCGAAGAACACTATCCTGCATGTTTTCATCGTTTCCCTGCTCTTCAGCAGGTCTTCCATGTCTGCAGAAACCTGTTAAACACTCACTCATTGAAACCAGGTGTGTCAAAGCAGGGAAACAACTACAAACATGCAGAATAGTGTTCCCCGAGGACCAGGGTTGGGAACCACTGTCATAGAGGAGGCTGTTGTAAATGTACAGAAATTACAAAAAAGTTTTTTCTGCTCTTGAAAAACTATTATATTATTTTTGACAATACCCCTAATGCCATGTACATGCAAATTTACTATAGGTGCAAATTATTTTTTGAGTAGCTTAACTCATTCTCTATTTTGTTTTGACTTGACATTTCAAGTGCATCTCTGAATTTCATTGCACACAGTCATGGGGAATAGGAAAGTCCACCCTCTATCAGGTTTTACATTTCAGGACAATATAAAACTTATCTGATCTTTGCCAGGTTCTAAAGTCATTCAAATTTCACCTTAAGTGAACAAAAACACACAACACATTCCACCGTGTCATTATTTAATAAACAGAAATAAAGCTAAAATGGAAAATCTGTGTGAAAAACTGTCCAGCCTTAGACAGCTGTCAATCGTCCCAGGAGTTGACATCCTAGCAAAATCACCACAAGGACAGACCGTGCAATATTTAGAGAACTTACAAAAACCCAAGAGCTCCATCTCAGACTCTACAGGCCTCAATCAGCAGGTTAAAGGTCATGACAGGACAAATAGAAAAAGGGCTGCAGCAGAAAACCTCTTCTCTCTAAAAAACAACATGGTAGCACAACAGAGGTTTGTAAAGTTTCATCTGAAGGAACCACAAGACTTCTGGAACAATGTCCTTTGGACACATGAGACCAAAGTACATTTGTACACAGCAACATGTTTGGAGAAAACCTCATATCCACTGTCAGCACGGAGGTGGAGGGCTGATGGTTTGGGCTCCTTGCAGTCATTGAGTCGACCATGAACTCCTCTGTAGACCAAAGGACTCTGGAGTCAGATATGAGACAAAGGACTCTGTAGACCAAAGGACTCTGGAGTCAGATATGAGGACATCTGTCCTACAGCTGAAGATTGGACCAAACTGGGTCATGATGCAGCAGAACAAAGATCCCAAACACAGCAGAAACAAACAAATGTCTGCAAACCTCAATGAACTGAACAACGTTGGAGAAAAGAGTGGGACAAAATTCTTCTACAACCGTGTGAGAGACAGAAAACCACTACTGAGAGTTATTGCTGCTAAAGGAGGTTCTACAAGCTGCTGGATCAGGGGCTGGACATAGTGTTTCACTCTCAGCTTGTTAATAAATAGTGTCTGCATTTGTTGTGGGTTTTGTTCACTTGAGGTGTTCTGATCAATTGCAGAACCTGGTAAAGATCGGATCATTCCTATTCTGTCCTGATAGGTAAAACCCTAGAACTGAAAGAGGGTGGGCTTTATTTTTACCATGACTTGTGAAAGAAATTTTAAAAATACATGTTTTAAAACTATTATGTCAAATAAGTAATTATTCATCCTTACCAATGTATTGGGGAGTACCACTTGTGGTCCTGTACTCCTTCCCTTGACAAAAGTGGTAAGCCAGGCCAAAGTCAATAAGTTTGATGTTGGGGCGTGGAGATAACTTGTCCGACAGCATGATGTTTTCTGGCTAAAAAATAAAAGTAGCGTACAGTTTGTCGAGATTTGAAATGATAAATAAAAGCTGAAGTTCAAAACAACCAAAAAGCTTGAGTTATGTATTGTTACCTTCAGGTCAAAATGTGCAATATTGTTGCTGTGCATGAACTTCATACCCTCCAGGATCTGCGTTATAAACTCAATGGCTTCACACTCCAATAGGTTCTCCTTCTCAGCAATGAAGTCAAATAACTCCCCTCCACTAACACTAAGATGGCAACAGAGGAAGAAGTGAAGAAACACAGAGAATGCCTTGAATTGCAAATCTCATAAACAATATTTTATTCACAACGAAATACAGTATATGTTTAAACTAAGAAATTGTACCTTTTCTAAAAAAAAACACATCTCAACAAGACGGGCAACAAAAAACTCTAAAAGCAAGCAGTAAGAAAAGGAAACAGCTGGAGGAGCATTTTGTAACTAATTAGGTTAATTGTCATCAGGTTAGTAAGAGGACTGGTTATACTGCATTAAACCAGGTCTGGTTCTGTTCTGGACATCACTGATGGACTCAGGAACACTTCCACAGATCATCGTCTGTAAACACAG
>JAOXNZ010000177.1:20930439-20942763 GCA_028566095.1 Kryptolebias brasiliensis | reverse complement strand
GCTTAATGCAGTATCTTATTTCTTTTGAGCTTCCTCTCAGAGTAACAGAAGCTGAAGTATAGTATGTGACTTGGTTGAGTCACTGTGAGACAGGAGCTCCATTGCAGACTAAAGTAGGATCCTTTTAAATGTCAGATTTTTTTATATCACACTGTATGAATCAAACACTTCAGTGAAATAAAAAAGCATCTTATTGTAGGAATAAGTAAGCTGCATTTCTTCAGTTAGTCTTGTCGAAGGAATGAAAACATCAGAAACAACATTTAATAAAGGTACACTGGTTTAAAGTGAGTTCAGACAGTTCAAGACGTTGAGTCAGTCCTAAAAGATTACTTAATTTGTTCCTTTCAAACAACATAAATGTTTTATTACAAAAAAATATCTTGAAAACGTTAGTATAACTTTGTGGAAAAGTGTTAGATGTATTTTATGTTTTCTATTTAGCAAGGGATTTGCATATCACCAAAAAACTAAACTCACTATTGTCATATTATGCAAACATATTTATATTTAAATCTATAAAACCTGTGCTTTAGTTGTTTTTTAGAGTGCAGAGGGCAGGAATAGCTTAGCGTAGCTTAGCATAGAAGAAAGCTGTGTGGCTCTGTCTCGAAGTTTAAAATATGTGACCTTTAGAGCTCTCATCTAAAAATACACAAAAGTGTTGCTACAGGGGCTTTTTTTTCTGTCTTTCTCTTTTGCAATCTCTTGACAAATGTCAACCAGCTGTTGTTCTCCAAGAAGTAGTTCTAGCCCAAGATTTATCACAAAACCACAACCTCTCAATTTCAGCCACGAGCTGAAGTGCTTTTTTTTTTTTTTTTAAACCGGAGGCGTTTCCTCTTGTTTATTGTAACAGGAGGGGTCATTTTGCTCTAGTTGCAGATTCCGAATGAATTGATCAAGTGTGATGAGCACACCACTCAACTGCATCGACGGCAAATCTTTGATTAACTGTGAGGTGTGTGAGAGTACAGTTTGAGTTCTGTGGTTTGCGTAAAAACCCTGATTGGACATCATTGTGTAACTGATTGACCATTCAGTAAGTAATCAACCAGTTGTTGAAGGACAGTCGCGCACTCAGCTGATGATTAATAATTAATGCAGTATTTGGTTTGGTTCCCTTATTGTTGGCTTGACAATAGCAGAATTATAAGAACGCTAGGGACTGCCTCCTATAATTATATTATCACAAGCGATTTTAGAGTGTTTAATAGATGTGATGATGAGTAAATTGTTCAAAGGGTGAAGATTGCAGTTTAGATTCTGCACCACTGCTCCCAGACCTTTAGCGTGATCGGTACCTAGGACCAGCGCTGTACAGTAGTGAGAGGGAGGAACGAATAGACAGGAAGCTTGAAATCTTTTTATCTGAGAAATTGGCACTAAACGTATCATCAGCAGTGGCAGGGTGATTTGAAATAAGTATAAACGCTGTTTATGAGAGAAATGTGTGCATAAAACAAAACATAGGTAGCTGCATGGAAGGTTTAAAAGAATGGAGACGCAGTTTTATTTTGAAAAGATAACAAAGTGGAAGCTATGCCCACGGGTGAGCTACACCCTTTCTGCTATCTCTGCTCATCGATCCATTAAACTGGTGAAAAATTAGCTCCTTGGTTAGCAGAATTAGGTATCAAATATACAGTACCTGCAACAATTTGTTCAATTAGTTAAGGTATTTTTAGTGCAAGGCTTGTGGTAAGTTAAACAAAGACTATATTCACTGTAAGGCTTTAGGCCAGTGGTGTCCAATCCTGGTCCTGGAGGGCCACTATCCTGCAAGTTTTAGTTGTTTCTCTGCTCTTCAGCAGGTCTTCATGTTCTGCAGAAGCCTGTTAATCACTCAGTTGTTCAAATCAGGTGTGGCAAAGCAGAGAAACACCTAAAACATGCAGGACTGTGGCCCTCCAGGACCAGGATTGGACACCACTGCTTTAGGCCAACAATGTGAACATGTTCATGTTGAAAACAAAACTATGAAACAGTGGCTAGTCTTAAATCATGAAATGGTTGCTAAGATTAGCCCTCGTTTGGATGAATGTGGTTAACTAGGTTTAAATCTTCCCTCAGATATGTTTAGAATTTCTCTGTTTTCAAAATCACCTTGTTCTACCTCAGTTCTTTATGTTTCAGATTATTAGCATTGTATAAGTAAAGGACGAGATAAGTACGAATTAATTGTGGTGCATTCAGTTGACTCAGATGTTGAAATTTCTGAGTTCCAAGTCAGAAAAATCAACTAAAACAGTGATTTTCCAAAGTTGGGGTTCGGACCCCATGTTGGGTTGTGAAACAACAACTGGGGGTCTTGAGAAAATTTACAAAAATCCTGTTAAATTTCAAAACTTTTGCCAATAGCATATTTAGCTTTAATTGTTGCAAAGAAATAAAAACAGCAGTCATAACTGGATGAAAACAATATAATTAATAGCGAGGTTCTTTGTTTAATGGCTTATTTATGGGTAAAAAATAAAATCAAAAATTAATTTGTTTAAACAAATTTTCTTAATATTTTCACTGCCTTACATATCCAGTTGATTGATTTCTTGCAGGACCACGAACTGCACGCACCCTTTACAAGTCTGCACAAATATCCAGCATTATAAACCTGTCTGCTTAACGCCTAACTTAGTTGCTTTTAAATTTCAACTGAGAGCGCAATGTGCAAATTAAATTTGAAAATAGAATAGAGCGACATCACGTCACTTCCTTCTCTTTCAAACGGTTCTGCCCTGAACAAATTGTCTAAAACTGATGGCGACAAACTGGAAATAGTAGCGATGCAGAGCCTCTTAGGTTCTGTGTTGAAATGATAAAAAATACTGATGTCTTTCTTTTCTGTTTTGGCAATTAGCAAAAAGCAAATAAGGAGCATGTGCCCTCTTCTAGAGAAGTCTTGACTGCTTGTGATTAACATATTTTGTCTGATTGCATCATATGATACCAGAACCTGATGTCTGTACCGTGAGAGTTCCCTACAAAAACATGCACTGTTACTCTCCTACCATATAATAAAGATTTAATTAGTTTGAACAAGATAAGGGTGAGAAATGCATTCCATGCGCTGGTCAGAGGGGCATCCCAGAGCAGAGCTGGCCTTCCTCCTGATATGCTGCTACTCCAGGAGTGACTCTGTAGAAAGGGCCTGAAGCTTCACTCACGATAGTTTGTGAGATTAATTGGAGTGCCGTCATTAAGCACCTTAACTCCAAGATTTTCTTTTGGTCACCTGTGAGTATTTCTTATTAGAGCTAGCAAACAGACACATTGCAGACAAACTAATGTGAAATGTTTTTTTTATTTTAAAAATATGTATTTTGTTCTTAAATTATTTGCATTTGATAAAATTTTAACTATATCAACATTTCCATACTTATTATAGTCTGTAAGAGCTCTGTAAATTATTAGTTTTTTTAAACATAACTCAATTATAAGTTGAACAAGATGAGTTTTCTTATGGCCGATGGCTGATGTACAAAAATTATTTTTGGCTTATATGTACTTTTCATTCAACAAAATATAAGAATAATTGCGTAACTGAAATAATTGTATATTTAATATCAACCTTTAAAAGAACCTGTGCACTTAAAAAGAAGAAGTAGCAGAACATTCCCGTTTAAAAAAAAAACAAAAAACAAAAAAAACTAAATTTTGGGCTGGTTGTAGCAGCTGCTGCTGCATCTTTGTTTTCCTGCTTGGTAATTGGTTGGGTATGTACAGGCAAGGCCAATATCTGCTGATTAATCAACCTATCTTTGGTACTGGAGCAGTAAAGTTATGACTGCTCTGCTCTCTTTGTCCTGTACTGTCAGGTTTGTTGAAGACCCTGGATTAATCTGGAACGGCCTTAAGAGACCGTGGTGGTCCTCGCTGTCCTGCTGAGGGTGATGGTCTGTTTCTGACTGGGGTAGTGCTGACCCCTGTGTTGAATGGCTGTGAGGAGAGGAGGCATAGCATTCTGGGTGGGTAGTGTGTACAGCCACAGCAGGAGACAGCCCATCCAAAAACACAGCTGGACTTTCGGTCAGGTAATCTGCTAGAGTCTAACATTAGCACCTTCCTGTATGTTTTATGTGTTGGTTTCAATAATGTAGCTCAACTTATGAGTTTCTGTTAGGTTTCACAATGGACTCTCCCAGTCCACAGAAGGCTGCCTAATGCTTAACAAAAAAAAAATTACAAACCTACAAAATGATTAAAAAGAATGACTTGATTTGCATTTTACTGAAAAAAGATCTAAACTGATTTTCCTCCCATTTCACACTTTGCCATGGTGCACATTTGAGTTTTTCTTGATTGCACGTGACAAAAACACAGAAGCCACGTATGTATACAACACCAGCAACTAAAGTCTTTTGCGAGGAGCTGATGACACTTTTTGCCTCATTGATGAGCTGCTGGACCTTAAAGGTAGTATCTCACTGGGCTGGCATTCAGGAGGTCATCTCCAAATGTTCCCGGGGGGGTCTTCATTTTCTTGCATGGGTTGCAGAGGTGTGCAGTCTTGTTTCTTGAGTTTTGAACATGTTCAAAACATTTGTGAGACAGATATTCTCTCAAAATAATTACGCAGTTGTTGCGGGCGTCTCAAACCTGTATGAAGAGCGCTGGAGCTGTATTTTGACTCCTACACAGGTGCTCTCCTCTGACAGAACCTATCTGAGACTACAGCCCTGCACGTTCGGGTCTATAAATCACACCGACGATCAATAATAATTATTTAAAAACCTGTTGAAGTCTACCTATCTTCATTTCATATGTGTACTTCAGTAGATTATATCAGAAATGTGTGGGCGGCTCCAAGTAAACGGTAAATGGACTGTACTTATATATCACCTTTCTAGCCAACCAGGCTACTCAAAGCTCTGTACAACACAAGCTGTGCCCTCATTTACCCATCCACACATTCATACAGCACTCTACTACGTCTCTACAAAGCTAATCTGAATAAATAAATTCTATGGAGACTAATCAGTACTTTAAACTCTATTCATACACCAATGGGGCACATCAGATGCAATGAGGAGTTTAGTGTCTTGCCCAGGGACACTTCAACATGTGACTGCTGCCAGGAATCAAACCTCCAACTCACTCATTGGAGAGCGACTGCTTTAACCACTGAGCCACAGCAGCCCCACAACGTGGGTACAAAGCAAGCTAAGGTGTGATGTGAGTGAAGGTGGGCAACATAATAATGTGCATGGCCTAGAATGCAGTTTTGCAGTTTGTGCACACAACAATAAATGTTGATTTTCAAAATCTGGTTTCTCAAAATGCACCTGCACACCTCGCTGGTGACTTAGTGGCAAACACTCAGAACTCAGTGAGACTGCAGCTGAATATTTACCTATTTTTCTCTCAATTTTTAGCCACCACCTACGCTCCAACAATTGCAGCCCAGTGAGATACAGTCTTAAAGCACACCGCTTAGGCATAGGCTAGTTTCAAAGTTCAGTCTTTGGCAAAAGAAAGTTCATCTTATTTCAATTCTAAGGTTTTACATATCAGGACATAATAAAAAAAAATCTGGTCTTTACCAGGTTCTCAAATTATGTAAATCTAACATCAAGTATACACACACCAGATTCCACGGTGTCATTATTCATTAAAGACAGAATGGAAAGGTTGTGTGTGAAAAACTAAGTCCTCCTTGAGGTGGACTTAGTTTTTCCACAACCATGTGAGAGACTGATCCCCACTCTGAGAGTTACTGTGGCTAAAGGAGGTTTTAGAAGCTGCTGGATCAGGGTCTGGAAGCAGTTTTTCACACACATCTTTTCCATTTCTCAAATACCCCCTTATAGGTATCCTCACAGATCTTTAAGCCCTCTAACTATGTACTGGATCACCCAGTATAAGTCTTCTGACTTTATAGTAACTGTGAACAAGATAATGGCCTGAAATGTCAGCTTTGTAACGGTAATTAGTTGTATTTTCAGTATGACTGCACTAAGCTATCACTGCTCTTTTTAGGTGGTTGACTGGCAATGGATCTGTCAGCCTCGCCCACTGAGCAGTGCTGCATGGTCCCTGGCACCTCCTAACAGCCTGAGATATCAGACCCTGAAGCAGCCACTGCTGTCCCATCCACTGCACCATGACTGCCAGCAGAGACACAAGTGCTACGAGGACGACTGGGAGGAGGCCTTGGGCGTGTGTGTGCTGGTGCCACAGGGCGAGTTGAACGACATGCGCACACTATTGCAGCTTCCCGTCTTAAATGACATTAAACGAGGAGAGCTGCACACTGTAGGGATTCAGAAGCTCCTCGACTTCTCATTTCCACTGACGACCATCGATGGCAGTGGAGAGGATGACATCAGCGTTGAGAGCCTCCAGAGGAACAGTGCCGATGCTGCAAAGAGAAAACACGGCTGCTTCAGAAACCTGTTTGAAGCAGAGGGATGTCCTGCACCGTTCATGCACGGCTCAAGATTTTATTGCTTTCATTGTCCTGGAACACACATGGCACATGTTGATTTGCTAAAATCCAGCCAGGACAGTGGACTCAACAGGAAGGCCGCAGAGCTGCTTCTGCTGCCGTCTGTGCCTCTGTTCAGCTATGCAGACAGAGAAGAAGGGAGGCTTTATGAAGCGGAAAGTGAAGGAGAGGAGAAACTGGCCATAATGTACGAAAGACTGAGGATAGAGGTAAGAGTACACCACTTAGGACTTAAATCAAGAAACACTCGGTTACTGGTGTCATAGCCGATGTAGAGTTCGTTCATTTGGCAAAAAATGGGCTTAGCGGTCAGTAGATGGTTTAAAACCCCTTTAATAAGCATGTTTTTTATTGTTTATAAAACCTTGCTTCCATGTGGATATAAAAACAAATAAGTTCAGTTTTATGGTCCAGGGTTTGAATACAATCTGGTGGAAAACATTTGCTGACAAAGTTTCTGATTGTGACCTAATTTTTAATGTTTTTGTGTTTCTGCTCTACCTTTTTGACAAGAGCGTTCTCAGCAAGTCAAAACATTGACAGTACTGTACAACCTCCTTATACGTATTTGGGTTACTAGGTCGTGAGGGTCTCCCTGATCAGCTCAGGCTTTTTCATTGAGTCTGTCAGACTTTTCCACTGAGGAGTACAACTTAGAGGTAGAAGAATATGATGAAGGTCACACAGAGCGAAAGCTCAAGTTGCCTGGAGTTTGGCCTTCTTTGTTTGAGCCAGAGTTGAACTCTGATGATCAATATAGGCTCTGCAACTTTGTACAGTACTAAGAGATGTATAAAAAGGGTTGATGGATGAATATAGCTATGGGGATGCATATTTATTTGCTTTACTAGGTTCTGTTTGTGGTTGCTGACAGCTAAATAAAGATCCCTTCTCTTAACCAACCTTAGTATGTTGACAAAACAACACAGCTCTGCTGCTGCAGCCAAAAGAAAAAAGGTGTTCACCTGCAATCAGTCCGCCACAGTGTTTAAAATGCACTCACGAGGCGACTGCTAAATGGATGAAGTATACAGCTGAAACCAGATGTTTACATACACTGCATAAAAAGACAAATAACCCTTTTTTCACTCTGACACTAAATCAGACTAAACCTTTCCTGTTTTAGGTCAGTTAGGAATCCCCAAATTATTTCTGTTTGTTAAATGCCAGAATAATGAGAGAGAGATTTTTTTAGTACTTTCTTCAAAGTCACAAGTTTGCATACACATTCTTAGTATTTGGTAGCATTAGCTGGAATTTAGTTCTATTCCTCCTGACAGAACTGGTGAAACCGAGTCAGGTTTGTAGCCCTCCTTGCTCTCACACTGCTTTTCAGCTCTGCCCACAAAGTTTTTACTGTAATGAGATCAGGGCTGTGTGATGGTCTCTTCAAAACACTATCTTTATTGTCCTTAAGCCATTTTGTAATTAATTAGGCAGAATGCATCGGGTCATTGTCCATTTGAAGACCCAATTGTGTTCAAACTTTAACTTCCTGGCTGGCGTCTTAAGATGTTCCTTCAGTATTTCAACATAACGTTCTTTCCTCATGATGCCGTCTATTTTGTGAAGTGCATCAGTTCCTCCTGCAGTAAAACACCCCCACACCATGATGCTGCCACCCCCGTACTTCACAGTTGGGATGGTGCAAACATCCCCCTTTTTCCTCCAAATCTAACAATGGTTATTATGGCCAAATAGTTCAATTTTAGCTTCATCAGACCACAGGACATGTCTTCAAAAATTAAGGTCTTTGTCCCTGTGTGCATTTGCAAACTGTAATCTGACTTTTTATGTTGCTTTGAGAGTAATGGCTTCTTCCTTGCTGACTGGCCTTTCAGCCCATGTTGGTCCAGGACTCGTCTCACTGTGGATAATGAGACTCTCTGACCAGCTTTAACAGCATCTTTACAAGGTCCTTAGATTTTATTTCGGGGCTGATACCCATATATCACACTTAAACATGCTCATCACAGGAACACAGAACCCGTGTCCTTCCTAAGTGGTATGATGGCAGGACATTCTAATGGTGTTTATACTTGGGTATAATTGTTTGAACAGACGAGCCTTCGGGCATCTGGAAATTGTACCCATGGATGAAGCAGAGTTCTGGAGGTTGACAATTCTCTTCCTGCTATCTTGGCTGATTTCTTTGGATTTTCTCATATTTCACACAAAGAAGCAGCGTGTTTCAGATATGCCTTAAAATGCATCCACAGGTGTGCCTCCAATTAACTCAGATGTTGCCAACTAACCAATCAAGAGCTTCCAAAGCATCTTCACCTGGGGTTTCCTAAATATAGTAACCTAAAACAGGAAAAGTTTAAATATTTGTCATTTTATACAGTGTATGTAAACATAAGGTTTTAACTGTAGCTCTGATGATGTGTATTAATTTGCATCATTAAGTTTATTCTTTTGAGGTTTCACCTTTTAGCTGTCATTAAACATGTTGGATTTTGAAATGTTTTCAGCCTGTTGGAAAACTTTGGGTCACGGTAGGCTGAATCCAAATCAGAAAAACTCCTTAAGGGAAGTGACTTATTCAACCCCTGCACCAGTAAACATGAGAAACCCCAAAGACCACTATATAGAAACTAGTCAAATTAAGATCAAGTAGAATTAAAATTGAAAATGTTAAAAATAAAATAGGAGTTGTGTACAGGAGAGTGATGAGCTTGAATGTGAAAAATACTGCTCAGGAGAGCAATTCCAGTGAGTGGCTCAGTGTGGCAGAAAATTGCACATTACTGCAATCTGGGTCAAGTTTTATCACGTTTGTGGGGAAAAGATGCAATAAGCTGGTTGCTTAAGTGTGCACACCTTTAAACTAATGATTTGTTAAAGCATATTTTGATTTAATTACTATAGTTGTTCTTCCTGGGAGCACACCTCTTATCAATTAAAGTGACTGATCAACTTGAAATAAACTTTAGCTGTCCCAGCAGGATTTGTTTTTAGACACTTAGTTCGTTTAATTCTGCAGCAAAAGCCAGGGTTCACAGAGAGCTCACAAAGCATCAAAATGATCTCACTGTTAAAAGGTGTCAGTCAGCAGAAACGTACAAAAATTTCCCCATCATTAAATATCTAATGAAACACGGAGAATACAGTCAACAAAAAGTTGTGAAAATATGGAACAACAGTGACATTACCAAGTACTGGATGTCCTTCCAGAATTAATGTAAAGACGAGACAGAAACTAGTCAGGGAGGCTGCAGAGAGGTCTACAGCAGCACTGAAGGAGATGCAGGAAGTAATGGTTCTGTACAACATCTGACAAAATATTCTCCATATTTAATTAAGTTCAGTGTATAGAGCACCAATTCACAAAAATGTTGTTTCAAGTAACTGTGCAACAAAAATAAGTCCAAATTATGATTTCAAATTCAAATCAGTTTAAATCCATTGTAATACAACCACATTCAGTTTATTACAAAATGACAATTTGTTAAAAGTTATCTTATCTAAGGAAACCAGCACACTGTGTTGAAACTTCACGTCCGTGTAATCTCCCACCCTGTGCAGCACAGAGGTGACAGTGGAAAGATATTACTCCCTTTCAACAGGAAGAAACCTCCAGCAGAACCAGCGTCAGGATGGGCGGCCATCTGCTTCGACTGGCTGGGGTTTGAGAGGACAGGAAAGGGACACGGACAAACAGGAAGTGGTCCAGGCGTAGTTTCTATGGGAAGACGAACAGAGAACATGAAGTTAATGACAGCAAAAACTGCAAATACAAACATGGAGAGTTGACAGTAAAGATGGCTAAGTGAGGAAATGTGGTCAGTCCGGCAGTCTAAGCCTATAGCAGCATATAAAGGATAACTCAGGAAACTCAAGCCAACCCTAACTATAGGATTTATCCAAAAGGAAAATCTTAAACCTCGTATTAAAATTAGCCAGCGTTTCAGCCTCACAGACAGAAACTGAACATTGGTTCAACAAGAGAGGAGCCTGAGAACTGAAAGCTCTGCCTCCTGTTCTACATTTAGAATCTCTAGGAACCACAAGTAAACCTGCAGTCTGAGAGGGAAGTGTTGTGTTAGGAAAATATGGAACAATAAGATCTTTAATATAGGATGGAGCTTGATTGTTGAGAGGTTTGTATGTTAGAAATATGGTGGAATACTGTTTCACTTTATTTAAGAAATTATTTTCTGTTTGTTTTGCAGCTTCCAAATTTCTTTCTGAAAAACCACGACTTCACCATGTATTCAAATGATCTGGAATTTATAAATGGCCTGATAAACAGCAAGACCAGGTGACCGTGCATGTTCAGCCTGAGATTATTTCTGATACTCCACAAGTCTGCTCTGAACAAAGGTTCTACGCTCCTGCTCTCTGTGTTAATGTAGAGGTGTCTGGACGTACCGGCTTACACTCACCCTTTGGCGCTTCCTGTGTTTGTGTTACTACGCTGAGGCACGGCTGGATGTACTGAAGCTCACCAAGCATATGGAGGATGGGACCATTAAGGCCCGCTGGAGGATCAGAGGCTTACCCTTACACTCTCTTATGTTGCGCTTCTTCCGCAAAGACAAATCTCAGCTGTACAGGTAACAGATTGTCCGGAAAAGGGAACGCCTCCTCTCAGAACACTCTGTAGTACTTATCTGCCATTTAAACAAATGTAGTACTTATTGCTTCGATTACTGAAGCTTCTGTTGTTGTTCATTGAATTGCAGGTTGCTTTTGTTAAGTGTGTGATAAAAAACACTTGCAAATGTTTTGTTTTACGTGTAAAGCAATTTTGCTTTATAAACTCAGTTACTAATGCCATCTCTTACAGGTCATATGACGCATTCTCTACTTTTTACATTGGACATGATGGACTCATCCATTGTCACAAAGTTGAAAAGGTAAAGAGTAACCACAAGCATTGTTTGTACAGTCATAGTAAAAGGAAAGTCCACCCTCTGTTAGTTTGAGGGTTCTACATATCAGAACATAATAAAACTGATCTGGTCTTTATCAGGTTCTAAAGTCATTTAAATTTAACCTCAAGTGAACAAAAATGCACATCAGATTCCAGCGTGTCATTATTCACTAAACGAAAAATAATACAAAATGGAAAAGTTGAGTGAAAAACTAAGTCCAGTCTTGCTGCTTCCAGAGGATCTAAGAGGTTCAGGATCATCCAGGAGCTGCTGATCAAATGTGTTGATGAACTGATCATCATCAGAGTCAGCGCCTCTATAAAAGCAGGAGTTTTGTCAGTTTGCTGCTCTGGAGCGTACAGGTGTGTGTTAACACAATGTCAAGATGGGAAGACATCAGCAATGACCTTAGAGAAGCAACTGTTGCTGCCCATCAACCTGGGAAGGGTCAAAGGTCATTTCCAAACTATTTGGAGTCCATCATTCTACAGAGAGGAAGATTATTCACAAGTGGAAAACATTTAATACAGCTGCCAATCTTCTCAGGAGTGGATGTTACAGCAAATTTACCCCAAGGTCAGACTGTGTAATGCTCAGAAAAATCTGCTCCATCTCAGACTTTATAGGCCTCAGTCAGCAGGTTAAAGGTTAAAGGTCATGACAGGACAATTAGAAAAAGACTGACCCAGCATGACTTGTTTTGAAGGGCTGCAGCAGAAAACCTCTTGACATGAAGCAACATTGGAAACAACAGTAGGCCAAAATCTATCCACAGCCATGTAAGCAACTAATACAGTCCTACAGAAACCCACTACTGAGAGTTATTGCTGCTAAAGGAGGTTCTACAAGCTGCTGGGTCAGGGGGTGGACACAGTTTTTACACAGCTTCAATATTTTGGCTTCATTTTGTCTAATAAATAATGACATGATGGAATCTGTTGAGTGTTTTTGTTCACTTGAGGTTAGATTTTAATCATTTTAGAACCTGGAAAAGATCAG
>JAOXNZ010000177.1:20805524-20817024 GCA_028566095.1 Kryptolebias brasiliensis | reverse complement strand
CCTGGTTTTAATGCAGTGGCCCCTGAGGGCCTGAAGATCACAGAGATCCAACACTGACTTTCAGTCTTTTGTCCTTTAAGGTCAGAGATTTCTACAGATTCTTCAAATCTTTTGATTATATTATGGACTGCATTTTATGGGATATTCAGTCTTCCCAATTTTTTAATTGAGGAACATTATTTTGAAATTGTTCCACTATTTTTAGACCCAAAAAATGGGTTAACAACAAAAACAACCAGACTTCTCTTCTGTAGTTGAAACAATTGGGCCATTTCAACAAAACTAGAAACTTCTATCAGAGGCAGAGGAAGAAGAGTAGACAGCTTCTGGCAGGTCTGATCAATATTGTGTGAGAGCTTCAATGGTGAAGTGGATCTGTCTAATTCTCTCACTAAGCAGCTCGTATTGGTCTTGCAGGAGTGTTCCTTCTGCTCTGTCCTTTGATCGTGGAGTTGAGTTTCAGAAGATGTCAAGGAAGCTTGCAGACTACAGGAACCATCTTCGCTTCAGCTTGAGATGCAGACAGGAAAAACTCATCCCCAGCAGTATAAAACTCAGAATAGAACAGAGTAGAAGTCCAGTTGTTTTTGTTTTTAACCCCTTTTTTGGATTTACCACGTTCTGGATGACTGAGAAGCTACACCAACACTATTGTTAGACACATTTTTTGCAGACTGGTGAACCTCTGCCCATCTTTACTTCTGAGAGGGTCAGCCTCTCTAAAATGTTCTTTATAAACCCAGTGCTCTTACTGACCTGATGACAATTAACCTAAATCGGTTGCAAAAAGTTACTCCAGCTGTTTCCTATTGGTACTATTTCTTTTTACAGCCTTTCGTTGCCCCTGTCCCAACTTGTCTTAAATGTGTTGCTGCCATAAAATTTAAAACTACTTTCCTTAAAAATGGTACAATTTCTTGGTTTAAACATTTAATATGCTCCATTGTGAATAAAACATTGGATTAGCATTGCAATCTGTTTTTATTATATTTTACACAAGGTCCCAACATTAAGAAAATTGGGGTTATAAGTGAGTTATTTTGAACTTACATGTGTAAAGTGCCAGTTTAATAGTCGTTTGCTGAGTAACTCAAAGTTGATTTAAGTTTTACATCTTTTAGTGGTCGCTGTTTTTCTATAGGAAGAACCGCACTGTGTCCCAAGTAAAATGTAATCAAATGAGCTTTGTGCTTACAGAAGGATAAGTCAGGGGTTCTCAAACCCTATAATCAAAGGTCCGAAACAACTAAGGAAATCCTTTATATTAAATTTGCCTACAACCTAAAGAAGTGGGACTGTTTGCTCACATTTAAGCTGCTCTAACTTTTGACAGTAAAGCTTAATATGCACTGTAGTTTAAAAGAAATTACTTAACTCTTTTCATGCCTGAACAAAATAAAGAGCCTTTGTTTTCACACAAGAACAAGAAACTGTAATCCTAAAGACTCTGTTCACATTTGGTTCTTTATTATGGCTTTAGCTCTTTGATTGCGCTCAGATAGCAATAAATACAGGTTAGAACCTCAATGTGCTTCGGAAACGTTTTTCCAATACATGAAGGACAGATTAGATTACACTGATTTATACTATAACTGTTTTGCGATTATAAGGCTATATTTGTGAGTAACACTTATTGCTCATTTGATGATAAAAAATTAAAAAAGTGATGCTGACATTGTTTTTTCCAGTGCCTCACCTTCCTCTGAAAGACCAGCCCAAACTCCCGAAGGTGCTGCAGGAAGGTGAGCAGTGACTCACTCATGCCCTCCACGGAGTAATCCTGAAGCACACAGGCGGCACATTAACGATGAAACAACACATCTGGGCCAAGAGCAGGCGAATGAGTGTGTCAGGCAGGTGGCATTTCTGCTTAGCTTTCCATGGTTTTAGCTGCGCTCCCTCAGTGATGAGCTAGAGCTTTCAGCCTGGCTTGAGGCAGTCTCAAGGTGAAACAACAGTGTTTTTCTTTTGTTTGTTCGTAACAGATATTTCCCCAAGACAAACTAAACCTAGCAGTCCCTGAAGGAATGCTCATCACCCACAGCCTTTCATGCTAAAAGTGTTAAACTAAAACCATGTTGTGAAATGACAGTTATAGCCATTTTTGGTCAAAACTTGAAAACGGCATTATGCTCTATCTGATGTGATATTGCAAGATTTGTGCAATCTATTAGTGCTCGGAGTCCTCTACACACACACACACACACACACCAAATTTTATCTGTAAAACTGACGGAGTTGGAACCATTTTTGTGTTTTCTAAGCTCAATTAGCTGTGGTTTCTTTGGTTCTTCTTTGGTTAGAGTTTCATTAAAATTCATCCACTGGTTCGTGGGATATTTTGCTAACAGAAAGACAAAACCATTATTGCCTGCCTTCTGACAACAGGAGATAAAAAACAAACCACAGAGCTATTACAAGACTTTATGTTTCCTAGAGTGACGTCCACAAGGATGCCGTGGCTGGGCCGCTGGGTCAGTTTTTCTTTGGTGTGGTAGTAGTTGAGAGTCATCCCCAACACACACTTCAAGCGCCAGCAGATTGTCATGGTCTTTGTTAAAAACTTTGTGGCGTGCAAGGTGGCGGGTGCATTCCTTCAAGGAAAGCTCATTTCATTAACAGATGTAGTTACCTGACTGGTTCATTTAGAAAACATGTGCTTCGTTGTTTTGCTTGGTGTGACGAATGTTTACGTTTATAATATGCTTTCTAACCTGGTGCCTCCGATTGTTGCTAACCTGGGTTTCTTTCCGCTTACATTAAACCCACCAGTAAAAACCTGGGGATGACTTGACAGTAATTTGTTGCTCGACCCATGTTTCGAAAGTGTTCATTTTGGGTTTGTTTTTTTTCCAGCTAGTAAACTGAGCAGTATAACTTCCAATGTGGAGATGAAAATGGTCGTTCCTGCTGTTACTTCCTGCATTGTCTACTGTAATTCTGTTTTTAACGCAGCTGCTAAGCTTCTGACTGGTTCCTCCAAGTGCTCCCATGTTTCCCCTTTGCTCATCTCTCTGCGTTGGATTCCTGCTCGACGAGTTCAAGGTTCTGGTCTGGACTTTTGAGGTTACAACCGTATGTCACCACCAGGACCCAGAGGATTGAAAGAAAATCAAACAGAAGATCAACAGACTGGCACTCACTCTGCCGAGAGTAGAGAAACTGAGCTGGAACAAGAATGATAGGATCTCCACCAGGTCCATCCCTCTGGACTGCAACATACAGAGTACAAATACATGTCAGCAGATACTCTCAAATTACAGCAAAATATATATATGTATGAAGCTATCTGTAATCATTTTGGGTAAATAATCAGATAGCTAAGAAAGAAACTAATCTAATCATAATTTATTGTTAGAACATTTCCAAAGGACTACCACCACCTCGGACTGAGTAAAAGACAGACCCTCCACACCTTCCCATCCCACAGGCAGCTCCCTGACATTTTTTAACTTTGTACAAACATTCATGAAATCAATAACGACCACCCACGTTAGGTTTGAGGGTTTTATGTAGCAGGACATAAAATCAATTTGGTCTATCAGGTTTTAAAATTATTCAAATCTTAACTCAAGTGAACAAAATCACGTAACACAGTCCACCGTGTCATTACTGAAATGGAAAAGCTGTGGGTGAAAAACCAAGTCCTCCCTTTCTGCTTCGAGCTGGTGGGACATTAAGAGAGCTGAGCAGAAACAAATGTCTGAAAAACCTCAATGACCTGAAGCAACGTTGGAAAGAAGAGTGGGCCAAAATTCCTCCACGACCATGAGGGAGACAGAAAACCACTGAGGGTTATTGCTGGTAAAAGAAGTTCTACAAGCTGCTGGATCAGGAGGTGGACACAGTTTTTTCACAAACAGATTTTCTATTTTGGCTTCATTTTATTTAATAAACAACATCACAGTGGAATCTGTTGTGTGCTTTTGTTCACTTGAGGTTAAATTTGAATCATTTTAGAACCTGATAAAGACCAGATCATTTTTATGTCCTGAAACATAAAACTCTAGAATTGAAATTAGGTGGACTTTCTTTTTGCCCACGACTTTAGTTAACTTAAAAAAAAAAAAAAAAGAAAGTAATTGATTCGAAGCTTTATTTTGTGATAATAATCTATGGTTGATCCAAAAACCCACAAGACATCAATCAGAAAACCATAGCATAGGTTGCACCCACAGAAGTTAAGGCAGAAGATTAAGAACTCATTCACTATTTCTAAGCCATCCAAGCAACAGGTTCCTTGTACCTGAGCGGTTTTGAGGTACTGCAGGGTAAAGTACCACAGCTGAGAGGCTGTGTCCAGTAGGAGGAACTGGAATCCAGCTGATGTGATGTATGGCGCCTCTCCTGCCTCACTGAAAATCAGAGACGACAGGAGAACAACATGAGGTTCATGTTCTGATTACAGAAACTGCTCAGATAAATCAAACACAGGTTAGATCCTTGACAGTAACTTATAAGACTGTAAAGTGTAAAGAAGTCTTCATTTTACTTCATTATCTGCCTCTGGTCAGATGTTTTATATCTGATTATGAATAATAACCTCTCAACTTTAATGAACACCAACCTACTCTCTCTCAGGATTATTTGCTTAGTATCATCAACAGTTAGAAAGATAGAAGTGATTTTGTATCATAATTACAGAACAGAAATTCAGTAAAGGAGTTATACAGGCAGCATATCTTTAAGACTATAAAAATCAGAGAAGGAAATGATAGATTTGGACCAGAATCAGAAAAGTGGTCCTAAAGGTTCTGTTACTGGAGGATTTTTCTACAGGTGAAAGATGTTAGTTATTGGAACAATAATGTGAATTATTTGTCTTTATTCTGTGGTGATTGTGAAGATGTTTTAATCAGCAAAATAGTTTTTTAAATTTCATCTCAGCTCAGTGCACAAACCTTGCTCTGATGTGAGGCGTTATAGTGGATATGGAGGATGTTACTGAGATAAATGAGTGAATCTGATGAAAAGTGATACAATTCAAACAAAAAATGATGTGTCTCTAAAATACAGATAAAATCATTAAAAACAAGAACAAGAATCTTAGATTATCAGTAAACAATATAAAAATCAATAGGCCTGTAAAAGTAAATTTAAAAGAAATCAAGAAATCGATTTGTGTCACAGTAAAACTCCAATTATTGTCTGATTGAGTCCACAACAGCACCGCTGCAGTGCCCAAGAAGAACCTGCGCTCACGACACACTGAAATAATTCTGATATCAGTCAGATTGATTAAAAATCAGCTCATATCAGACAGGTTGTTTCAGATGGGAGGAGACCGGTAGAAACTCAGGGTTTCTTAGTTCACAGTTTGTTACCATGATGATACTTCTCTTTCTAGAACAGAAAACTAAACCTCGGGGTTAACTTACCCAGAGTCCACAAGGCAAAGTGATGTGAAAGAGACACGGAGGCTTAACCCCCCGCAGTCTCCATGTGGAACTAGTTTGTTTTTCTGGATGACTGACGGAGACAGTAACCATTCACATCCCATAAACTTAGCCACTTTTAAAAGATGTCCGGATTAATGATGAACTGACTAACTGGTCTGAATCTAAATAAAAACAAACACAACTGACAGAATCCTTTGCTCAGATAAATCAGTTCAGATTTCAAAGAGCTCTAAGTGGATGGGTACCTCCTCATGAGGCCTGCTTGAACCAACAGCTGAGCCAGGTCCTGGCTGACGGCGCAGGGTGAGCCCACCATGAACTGCAGGATCACCTCCCAGCGCTCCATGGCGTAGCGGTCGAGGCTCTCGATGTCCCGCGCGTGGCGATCAGGACCCAGCGTGCTCCCTTCATCCGCCCACGCCGTGCCCCTGTTTGCCAACACAACGTCAGATCGCTGGGCTTAAAGGGATCGTTTGGCCATTTTGAAGATGAAGTTTTTTGTTGTAGAAAGCTTCTTGAACAAACTAAGTTCGGAGAATTAGGAGTTTAATCCCAGCAGGTTTGACGAGCTAACAGCTAATCTGAACGCAGCTAAGACTAAAGTGTTTAGCTGTAGTCTTAAAAAGAATTTTGTGGTTATTTACAAATGTTAGTGAAATTTGAACCTTATTCTGTTTTTATAAACGCTTCACACTAAAATAAAGACCTAGCATTCCAGAGACTTCAACTAAAATCGTTTGGTAAACCTCGAAAATGACCTCATGATTGATCTCATGCCAGTTTATGAAGTCTCACAAGATCTGTTAGCACTCGTAGTATGTTTTAAAGACGACTCCCAGCAACTACCACACCTTATTTTAGTTCAGTATCTGTAAAAGTGACCAAGTTATACCTAGTTTTGTGTTAGCTAAGGTTGATTAGTGTGACGGCCATCTTGAATTGGGTTAACTTCCAATGGTAATCAGTTGTAGACAAACAGCCAATGATTACTTTCTGAGAGTTTCGTTAAAATCCATCTACTATTACCATCTACTACTATCTATTTTTCGCTAACGCTAGAGACAAACAGACAAAAACATGATCGCCTCTTACCTTCAGTGGTGAAAATAACACTGGAAGCAGCAGCAAAATGTAGCACTTCTGAGGCATCCAGGGGTCACAAGTCGTCAAAATTTCATATTTCTTTCAAAATAACCGTAATGTAAAACTGTTGGTGTAAAGGTTAAAACAGGATTTGCATAAATCGCTGTGATATTTTGAAGATTAGAGCCATTTTAGGATGACAGTGATTCACATTAGAAGCGGGTCCGTTCAGATGAGCTAATTCATCAGTACAATCTGGACGGACCCGCTTCCAAAGTGGATTACTGTCATTTTAAACTCACCTCAAATCGTCAAACTTTTACAACTTTTTGTACCGAATGGTTATTTTGTCATAAAAGTCCTGTTGGCTGTGACCCCTGGAATACCTCGAGTTGCTGCTGCTGCTATTTAAGCTCGTAAATAACCACAGAATTCATGTAAACAACTGTACTGAGAATCTGACAACAACACAAAGGTTTATGAAATAACAGCTACAAATCTGCCTCGGTCTTAGCTGTGTTCAGACGATCCGTTAGCTCATCAGTCCTGTCAGAATTAAACTCTGTTTCTCCAAACTGAGTTCAATCCAAACGCTATCTACAACAGGTAAGATATTATTTATAAATTCTACTCAGAAACCCACTTCCAGTTGGCCGAACTATTGCTTTTATTCATGCTGAAGGAAAAAGATTGAAACCTTTTGAACATGTGTTGTTGTAGCTGACTGAAAGCACACACAACCCAGCAGATCGCTGGTCTATTTGGTTCCTACAAACATCTCAACAAGTCGTGAGTTTTCGCACAAACACTGAATTTGATCCAGAAAATATCAAACTAAGGGCCAATAAATAAATCACAACACGGTTAATCATTTTGAAGAGCTGCTACTCCTGTTTGAAGATAACAAAAAAAAGACAACAAAATAAATAAATACAGGTAAAATGTTACAATAAGTATAAGATATAAGCATGTACACTAATCCTGTTCTGGGTCATTGGGACCTGGTGACACACAACCATGCACACACACACGCACACACACACACACACACCCACTAAAGGTAAATTTAAACCATTTCAAATCACCAGTTAAAGTAACATGTAAGTCTTTGAATTGGGGCTGGTTTACCCAGATAAAACCCGTACAGCCCATGATATTTTCAATAAAATGTTGGAGTTTCTGTAAACAAACCAGCAGGCTTCCAAGGGAAGTAAAGGACGTACCCTCCTAGGAGAGCTGTTCTCAGGTTGTCTTTGAACACTGGATTTAAAATGTATCCTTGCAGACCGCCTTGCAGCTGCTGACCGTGCCAAAGACGGAGCCCTGTCAGCACTGAGACGCACTCGTCGTGATCCCTGCAAAAAGTCACAAAAGACGGAAAAATACGATGAGCTGATCGAGACTGCACGCTTTAACATCTGGACGACTGTTTTCCTTCTGCAGAAGAGGTGACAGAAAAAAAAACATCATTTACTGTTCGACTTTCAGGCTTTTCAAAGAGTAAAAACTAAGTATGAGAATAAGAGATGATGCCACATACAATACATGACCTACAATTTCAATATCACCACTATGGAGCAACTCTGACAACTGACAAATTGACGAGCTTAAAATCATAAGCTAAAAAGATTCTGAAGAAATGTTGAATGGTGCCAATATGGCTGTCTTCCACAATTCAAACAAAACTTTGTAATAATCTGAGCTAAGAAAAAATGCCTATATTTTGATGTATAAACTGTATAAAAAGTGTTAAAGAGAGCCGAGATTTAAAGACACGTTAAAGCTGCTCTCAGTGGCTCCTTGTGGTCACCATGGTAACCACACACCTGTGTCTGCCCGAGTCCAAGTGGCAACGACTTCTAAAGATCAGGTCCGCTCTGACATTTTAGTCCTGGAAATTAAAAACAGAAAGGAAAAATAGGAGTGGCCTGGCATCTTGTGACATATGAATCCACATGATAAGTGATCATTCAAATGAAGGTACAGTAAAAACAAAACAAAACAAAAAAAAAACAGTACATAAAGACATTTTAGCATTAAGAGTAAAATGGAGGCAGTGTTAAGCTCAGTGTTCACACTGTTTGTGATCTGCTGCTCAAAGAATCTTACAATAGATCTAAAAAAATGAAAATGATAATGTTTTAGTACAAATTTGCCACATATATTTCTTTAAGGTAACAAAACTTCTTGATACTATTATGAGTATTCATAGCTACCATTAAACAAACTGACTAATAAATACAGACAAACACAATCAAGTCAGAGTAAAGGCAGTTTTGTTTCTCTGCCACTGCAGGTGATCTAAAGACACCAAATGTGTGGTGGCTTTGGTGTCGTACTAAATGTGGAGTCTCTGGTTTACTTGTGAAAAAATCATATAAAAATATTTTACATACATTTTTTTTTTACTGTCCCTGAATTTTCAGGACTGATCCCTCATCAGTCGGCATTCAATCACACCGATTCACATCCTCAGATTTATCTGAAAGGAGGCTAAATTTAGTGTGGGTTTGGGAAAGTATGTTGATTCATATGTTGCATGATGCCTTTCTTTCTTTTTCTTTTTTTTTAAATGCTTGTTGACCTTTGACTTCATAATATGACTCATGTCGCTACAATTTCACAAAACAGCCTAACCTCCATCCTTGTCTTTTTCTTCTTGTGTTTACGGTTTGGAGCGTCTGCTTTACTTCTTTCCTGTTTCTCCTGTATTTTTGTGGCGGTGTCACAGCATCACACACATAGTTACAACAACATTTTGGGTGGTTTTCTGTGCTTCCGTGTGAATGAAAACAATTCTCAAAAAGTGCCGTGTTTCTAAAGAAAAAGATTGTTTTTGAACAGACAGTGTTCCCGTGTGGGCCGGGCCTTTTAGCACAAATAGTACTAAGTGAAGAGGTGTGTAAGAGCTGAGAGAGATGACTCTGCTTGGTGAGCTGAGCCTAAAGAAGAACCTGGCTCTGTCATACTCCATAAAACGGCAAGAATGGTTGCGAGCCGTTCGTTTTCACACACCTTTCATCAACGACACACTCGGATCAGAACTCCCAGGAAGCTCCTCCCTCTTCCTGCAGCGTTAAAACGGGTTTCTTCCCGCTGGCTTCTCACCTCTCCTGTCCTTGTACAGATTTTTGCTTCCCTCACCGCGACCAGACGTGTTTATTAAACTGACTGAGGCAGTCCCAGCCACGAAGAGCCATCTGTGTCTCTGCTGTCTTTTTAAGTTTCTAGGTTTTGCTGGAACAGTTGTAAAGACGGCTGTATTTTCTAACAGCCTCCACCTGCTTCTCAGCGGAGCAGCAGAAACAAAATGACTCCATTAAAGCTCACAGGCTTTTCCACATAAACAACTTCTGACAAATCACACAAAACTTGGAGCAAACCCCTGTGAGAAACAGTTCAGCCCGGGCCTTGTGTCACAAAGCAGAGGACAAAGCTGCTGTGCCAACAAATGCAATTTTTGCAATGCAATTTTTGTCATGCAACCACGTGACTAAGAGCCGACTTCATGACTTCTCATGGAGTACGACAACAGCTTTCCATCACTACAACGACACAACAGCAGTGAAGGAGGTGTAGTCATGACCAAGGCTCACCTCTGGCTGTCCTTTCTCACCCACAGAGCCACAGCAGCTTGGGGCAGAGGCTGATCCAGGAACAGCATACGCATCACGTAGTTCTTGGCCAACAAGGGGAGTTCTCTGGAGGAGATTAAACACAGTATGAAATTAAAGGCCTAGCACTGCTTGAAGGAATGCATATCATCACTTTGCCGCCTTCCATGCCTTCCATCTTATGTTGAGAAACGACTGAGCTGTAGCCGTTTTGTTCAAACCCCGAGCTACACAAGATGTCACGCTCAGAGTACGTGTTGTGAAGGACTCTCAGCTACTACCACATCAAATTTTGGCTCAATAGCTGTAAAACTGACTGAGGTATAGTCATTTTTGTGTTGGCTGAGGCTGATCTTGAATGAGGTGGACTCCAAAAGTTAAACAGCTGTAGATGTACATTAAATAATTCCTGTCGAGTCTCATTAAAAAGCGTCCAATGGTTCATGAGATATTTTGCTAACAGACAGACAAACGAAAACATACACAGATGCGGGCAAAAACATGACCGTCTTTGTCAGCGGGGGGCTAACAACAAGGTGGAGATAAATCCTGGGAGTGCTGGAATCCTGTCCTTACCTGAAGACAGCCAGACATGTTGCTGGATGGTTGTAGAGTCGGTCCAACACCTCGGGACTCAGCTCTCTCAGGTACTCATGCAGGTTTTTACACTGCAGCTGGACCCGCAGCTTCATCGTCTGCAACAGGAACAACAACACATCTGTCTGAATGAACTGCCTCTACCCGAATAAAACCGGACCGAAAATGTTTCTTAAAAATTAAACACCAGTAATAAAGTTAAACCTTCAGAACGAGACAGGAATATTTACCAGAAAAGCTAACAGACCGAATTTAATTTGAATAAAACAACCGCATCGTTATTCCACGGAGCCCTCTCGTCCTGAAAGTAGCCATGGTTTAGATCACGTGACCCGAACGCAGCTCCGCTATTGGCCCATTACTCTTCTTCCGCTTTTTCGTGTTCGTGGCAGTTTTTTAAAAACCTTTATTCCGACAGCCAAAGGTTACAAACAGACAAAAAAGACAAACGCTACAGACGAGATGTCTATTTTTAAAATGATAATTTTATTTTCATTTATTAATGTCGATGTAGAATTTTTTGTAGGAATGTATATCGCCTTTCATGCCAGAGTTTTCCAAAAAAGGGTTAAAAACAAAAACAACTGGACTTCAATTCTGTAGTTGAAGACGTTTCTCAATTCAAAAACAGAGAGTGTGGAGTTTGAGCTTTTAAAGATGAGTTGTTCTGTAAGCTGGATTCATCTGCAGATTAACTCTCTCTCCTGACAATAGAGGCTCATTAGGGTCCTTGTTCACATGACTCACTGATGGGCCACTCTGGTCACATGACTGCAGGTCCTGATTGGAGTGAAACTGACTGGGGAT
>JAOXNZ010000177.1:20675204-20687777 GCA_028566095.1 Kryptolebias brasiliensis | reverse complement strand
TGTGTGTTAGTTGTGACTGAGCTGGGTGTTTTATTTTGAAGGGTGTGTGTGTGTTAGTTGTGACTGAGCTGGGTGTTTTATTTTGAAGGGTGTGTGTGTGTTAGTTGTGACTGAGCTGGGTGTTGGACTCAGCCAGCAGATCTTCGTCCCGTCCTCGGGATGAGAAGAGGTTTGTTTGGGGCGGTTCGGACGGGTTGGCTGACATTGCCTCGTCCTTTCCTCGGTTCCGCTGGACTGTGGACGTGTGGAAACACGGGGCAACAGTTGGGCTGACTTCACCCTCGTGACAAACTGATGGGTTTTTTTTTTCAACTCAAAGTCTAAAGATGCTTCAACAGATCTGAGAAATGGCAGCAAGTTTCAGCCGGAGTGAGCGGCTCCCGGACGGCTGGATGTGAGTCCGGACCTCGGCTGCGGGGTTCTGGTTCTGGAGGGAGACTCCTCTGGTTTACTGCAGTCAGAGGAAGTCGCTTGTTTCTGTGAATTGTGTCAGAGAAATGACTGAGTTGATCAGTGCGCTGAATGCTGCAGTTCGTTCAGACTGACAGATAGCCTGGCACGGCACGGCACGGCAGTCCACAGCTGTCCATTGTTTAAGGTAAAGATGAGACGCCTCTTCCTTCTTGACTGGTTTAATGCCTGACGGTGATGTGAACGAATAGCTGTTTGGGTTTTGTGTACAGGGAGCCTGTGGAGCTTTTGCGTCACAGCAAATGAAACATGAATTTTTTTCCGTTTTTAGACGCATTCCGCCTCCACCAAGGTCATCACATCTTTTTATCCCAGTGCACATCTTTAATTCCAGTCATGTGACACAACTTGTGGCTTCCCAGGAGTGAATTGGCTCCAGACTAACCCTCGTAGATCCTGGCTCCTGCGGGCAGACTGATGGACTGGACACCCTGTGCATTTCAATGCCTGCTGGGAGAAGGTCCGGCTCTGGGTGCAGTCCAGCTGCATGTTAGTTCTTCTGCAGGACAAAGTTGTGTCAGAGCTGCCAGCATCACACTGACTGTGTTCCTGCAGTCAGACAGCCATAACAATGGTGCAGTGTTGTCTACAGAGTTAACCATGTTAACAGAAACACAACTGGACTGGTTTAAAACTAAAGACGGGTTCCTATGGAGGCTTGAAAAATATAGAATTTACTAAAGAAATTGCACTTTCTGCTAAAACGACTACATGACTTTGCCGGAGAAGTTGAAAATGAGCTGACAGAAGCAGAATACTAGCTAAAAGAAGCGGAACGTTAGCTAAAGGCTCAAAGCTGCTAAATGCTAGCAAAAAGTGTAACGTAACAAAATGCTAGATTAGGAAAGCCCTAGCTAAATATCTTATAATAGCTATATACTAAAAGTAGAAAAAAATAGCTATAGGTAGAAAAATGCTAGATAAAAGCTCAAAGTAGCAAAAGGCTAGCTAAAAGCTGAAAGTAGCAGAGCTAGCTAAAAGAAGCAAAACCCTAGCCAAAAGCTAAATTAAGCGAAACGCTAGCTAAAAGTAGCAAAAGGTGTGAAGCTTGTGTGAAGGCTGAAATGTTAGTCAGCTCCTCTAAGTTTAAGGCCATAGTTCTCAACTGGAAAAAGGTGGAACACGGTCTGGGTCAGGAGTGAGGTTTTGCCTCAAGCGGAGTTCAAGTATCTGGGAGTCTTGTTCATGAATGATGGTAGGATGGAGTGGAAGCTGGATTGGGGCTTCGGAAGTAATGAGGATGTTGCTTTTTTCTGTCATGGTGAAGAAGCAACTGAACAAAAGGGCAAAGCTCTCAATTTATTAGTCTGTCTGCGTTCCAACCCTCACCTAACGCCATGAGGTTTGGATCATGACCAAGAGAACAAGATCCTGGATACAAGTAGTTGAAATGAGCTTCCTCTGCAGGATGTCCGGGCTCAGACTTGGAATTCAGGGGGAGAGCTCCATCACCTTAGGGGAGCTCGGAATAGAGCTGCTGCTCCTCTGCATTGAAAGTAGTCACTTTAGGTGGCGCATCTGATTAGATCTCCCTCTGTAGGTTTTCCTGTCACGTCCCACTGGGAGGAGACCCCATGGAGACCCAGAACTCCCTGGAGGGATTATATATCCTCTCTGGCCCAAGAAGGCTTTCAGAACCCCCAAGAGGAGCTGGAGAGTGTTGCTGGGGAGAGGATGTCCTCTCCTGGACCTGTTGCTTCTTCAACCTAACCACAGATAAGTGTCAGAAAATGGATGGATGGAAGGAAGAACCCCCCCCCCATTAAAAAAGGCCATACTTTATGTCACTGTCTTTTCCATCAGTTACAACATCAAGTCTCTTCAGGTTTGTCTTCAGTCTTTAAATCAAACCAGAGATTCCCAGTTGAACTTCTTTAAGCAATAACTTTTTCTTGCCACTCTTCCATGAAGCCCAGCTCTGTGCAGCTCATAGTGGTCCTAAGAACAGATCCTCCCATCTCTCCAGAAGAGCTGTTCCATCAGGTTATCTTTGGTCTCTTTGTTGCTTTGATTAATGATCTCCTTACCCAGTCCATGAGTTTTGGTGGACGACCCTCTTTTGGCAGCTTTGCTGTGGTGGCATAATCTTTCTGTTTCCAATAATGGCACTCCAAGGCATGTTCAGGGCTTTATTTTTAAAATCCCAATCCTGATCTGTACTTCTCCCCAACTTTGTCTCTGACCTTTGTGGAGACATCCTTGGTCTTCATGCTGTCTCTTGTTTGGTGATACCTCTTACTACTTTGAGGTGCTGCACTGGTGTTGATTTTGGAAGCTATCAGAACAAATATAGATCATTTGACACTTAGATTTCTCACAGGTGGTATCGTGGAAAATAGGATTATTTGGTCTTCTGAGGTGTCCTCATTGGGACATGTATAGTACATGTCTGTTTAATGTGTAATGTTAAGACATGCTGCCCTCTAAGTGATAAAGTCTTCCAGTTATGATACTGATGGCCTTATCTCTGTCTTACTGATATGCTTCATTCCAATAGACACTCTGACAGATTCTGCCACTTAGAGCTGTCTCATCCCTGGGATTTACTGCTTGACATTTCTTTGTAACAAACAGTTAAAAGTCAACAAGCTGGCTCTTCCCGTCTCTCTTGTCTTTTTGCTGTGACGAAAAGTGGCTCTTGTTTAACTAATTATGTGGCTTCTGAAGGAAGTGGTTGAGTCATCGAAGCAAACGGGGTGAATACATATGCATGCTCCACTTTTCCCTTTTAGATTTTTCAGAATTATTTAAAACAAGTCCTAAAATCAATTCCAGGTTTTAAGGCAGCAAAACAGAAAGAATACCAAAGGGGGTGAATACTATTACAATCCATTGTGCATGCACGTTAGGATATTTGATGAATCTAAATGAACCTTAGGTGTAAAAGTGTGTGTGGGGCTTTAAAAGTGTGTGCGTTGTGTGTCTCTGTGTGGGCCCTCAGATAAGCTGACCCCCTCCTCCTGCCCACTGACTGCTGTGATGGCTCCAGACCCCTCATGACCTGAAACAGGATTTATGCTCAAAACAGAAAATGAGTCTGGATAGATTTGGAAATAGAACACAGGAAAATGGAAACCCATTTGTGCATTCAGACAGATAAAAATCAGAGTTTTAAAATATAAATTACTCAAATATGTAGAGTGTTTTTCCACACTGAATAATTTAAAATGTGAACACGTTCATTGTGGTGACACCTTTTGATTCATCTACCTCATAAAAGCACGAGTTGACCTTTTTTAGCCATCAGGATCTTGGTTTTTCAGTTCCTGACGGCTCAGACAGCAGTACAGGTTAAGTTCAGACCTAGGCCACTATACAACAAAAATAACAAGTCTAAAATCAGTCCAAAATAGATTCAGGTCCATATCTAATTCCAGCCAATTCAATCCATTTTTATTACAATAAAATCGCATACAGTAAAACATTAAATACCAATTAGTAAAAAGGCATTAATGAAAGCCAGCAGATTGCGTCAATCTTTGCTTCTTGTCGCATGAAGGCAACAGCGGAAAGAAATGATTCTCTTTTAACAGGAACAAGCTGCAGAACCAGAACCAGGCTCAGAACGAGTGGCCATCTGCTTCAACCGGCTGGGGTTGAACACAGACAAACACAGATGGATTGGTCCAGGTGTAGTACAGATCATGGGAAGCAAAACAAAGAACACATGTTAGTGATAGAAATAACTGCATGTTTAAACATGGAGAGCAGAGTGAGGAAGTGTGGTCAGTTTGTCCTCTAGCAGTCTAAGGCCTAGTCCACATGTAGCCGGGTCTTTATAAAACCGAATATCTCCGCCACATCGTTTGAAGAAATCATACCATCCACACAGGATCGGTTTTAAAAAAGTGTTCATCCACACAAAACCACTGAATTTCACCACTGAGCGTTGTTTTAAACATGCCAAACCCGTAGGGGGTCTGATCCAAAACCAGCAACGGCTACGTTAAATGGCGGCAGCATTGTGCCTCTGTATCAGGAGGGACAGCTGGTGTAAAACCACTGCCCTCCAAGCGCTCCTTCTCCTTTGCAATTCAACATATTGTAGCAGTTGGGTTTATAAAAACAAACAGGCAAAAAGCGTCTGAACCAAGGTAAAAATCAGCACCTCTCTGATAGCAGACATTTTCCCTTTACTGCATGGTCAAACAATAACAATCGTCACATATGTGATGTCAGCGCTGCGTTACTTGTCGCAGACTATAATGCGTAGACCTTTAAATCTCTGGTTACCAATGTCCACACACAAACACAAAAAAGGAGAATTCTCAAATCTTCACTTTGGCCAGAGGTTTCATTATCAATCATTTTTAGTGCTATTAAACAGAGGTTACAAGTGGCTGAAAGGCCAAATAAAAAACTATTCGGTTTTCCAGATATCCAGCTATGTGGGGACCAGGCCTGAGCCTATAACAGCACAACTAAGGGATAATAAAGAATCACAATAATCCAGCCTAGAAGTGTTAAGTGCTCTGTCCAGGTTGTCTTCATCATTTAGGAGAAGATATTCTTAATTTTAGTGATACTTTGCAGGTGGAAGAAGGCGGTCCTGGTAACATTTTTTATGTGAGAGTTAAACAGGTTCTATGTTTCCTTCATATGTTCATGGCTCTTAGAGCTTCAGGTTACCTCAGATGGCAGCAGTGTGGATGGCAGGGAATGAGAAACACATAATCTAAGACCACTATAACATAAGTTGCCTGAATTGCATTCAACTTTAAAGTTCCAGTTTAGTGCTGCTCCAAAGCCGCTTTTTGCTTTTGTACCCTAAATAGAAACTTACTTTTACAAAGTTACTATCATAGATTTTCTTTTGTGATGCTTGCAGATAAATTTTTAAAAAAGCCAGACCAACATACAAAAATGTACCATGAATTGAATAGAATTTTGAAATGTAAATTGAAACCACGAGTTGACCTTTTAGCCTCCAGTATCTTGGTTTTTCAGTTACTCACTGAGATAATGAGCTAAAATTTGAAAGGTACCCGGCAGCTGATTGACTAAAAATATTTTCAGGGAGAAAAAAAATCTCTGTCGCCACGCAGATTTAAGTCATCTGTACAAATGAGAAGGAAAAAAAAACATGTTTTTTGTTGTGGTCCCGTTAGAGCCATCCAATCTAATTATGATACAGGGATTAAACTGACGCTACTTTCAACAATTAAAGCAAACCAGAGCCAAAGTTTTATCCAATCAGAGCAGAGCAGGGCAGGTCCGGGTGCAAGCAGTGCTGCCAGTTTAGAGACTTTGTCTCTGTATTTAGCGAGTTTTCAGACCCCTCTAAAAACTATTACTCAAAAACCTGACTAGCAACTTTTTTTTTGACTTTTGAAGACTGACTTGAAAGCATGTATGGTTCTTTCCAACGAGCAGCAGGTTCTGTAGTAGGAGCTCAGCACTGGGCTTTGCCCAGCGGATTGTCAGCCCCCTACCTTTTCTAAACAGCTTCCTACTCCTGAAACTTTTGAACCCCCTGGTAGTATCTGAGAGTCATTCACAACACATACTCCAAGTGCTAACAGATTGTGCTAAAGCTCACAATATTGCACAAGACTGTGTATAATGTTATTTACAAGGTTTGACCAACATGGTTATAACTCTATCATTTCTTTTCATAAGATGATCTTGGTCTAAAACTCTGGCACGAAAGATGGCGGCCGATATGCATTCCTTCAAAGAATGTTGGGAGTCCCAGCATAATAATGTGGAGTAATATGGAAAAGTTTTAAACCAAATCCATTTTTGTTCTGGTTTGCTTCCAAAATCTGGTTTTTTGTAAGGAAAATGCAAACAAATGAACAACCTTGATAAAATGCTTATCGCCAGGCCAGGGTTTAAAACATAGATCATCTTGAGAAGTTTAGTTGTAGCCGTTTTGGTCAAACCTTGAAAATAAAGATGTGTGAAATCTCATGCAATATCACAAGATGTTAGTGCTCAGAGGATGTGTTGTGAATGACTCTCAGCTACTACCACATCAAATTTTAGCACAATATCTGTAAAATTGTCTGAGTGATAGCCTTTTTTGTGTTGACTAATGTGCATTAGCTGTGGCATCCATCTTGAATTGGATTCAATACAAAAGCTAGTGAATTGTAGATGCACAGCCAATCAGTATTTTTTGAAAGGTTCATTAAAATCCATCCAGTAGTTCATGAGATATTTTGCTAACAGACTGTTAAACACACAGACAAGAATTGCCTTGCCTTTAATAACACTGTATAACAAAGATGACATCAAGAAAAGGTTGTCATTGTCCAAAATAATAAATTAAATAGTATTTCAATCACAGTTGGCTAAAAGCCTCAGCCAATACTGTGTTTCATATCAAAATTATTGATTACACAGTCAACCTGTCTGTCTTCATGCGCCACCCCGGATACACCGGATTCTACTACAGAGCTGTGCTGTACTAAGAGATGCTAGTAGAACATGCAAAAGTGTCTGACAAAGTGACAAAGAGCAGCAGTTTCTTCTTCAGTAACTTCAAGCACAATTAAAAGAGCCAAAAAAAAAAAAAGGATTTCAAAAATAGCCACATTTGTTAATCCTATTTATAGCAATAATTGTTTTCTTACGGGTGAGACAGCCATTGCAGTTTAAAAAGCACCACAGGTCTTAGAGGCGTGGCTTTGGAAGGAGCTCCGAGGTGAGGGGTTGGGAGGTGTTGGTCTGTTAGGATTCAAAACATACCTTTCTCCTGCATTTAGGAATACACTGCAGCGTTACACTGTCAAGCACACACACGTGTATACAGTGGCAGCTGGTGGTGATATTTGTAGGGTGGGCTAACAGATATATAATAAAACACTGCAGTTTGGATTTCAACAACAGAAGTATCAAATAAAGAAAACCTGCTATAAATTGACATTATGTCCTTTTTCAGCACAAAGACCTTAAAACAAACCACCACCAAAAACCAAGCTCACACAGAGCCTCTGTCAGCTGTCCAATACTTCATTCCCCTGCATGAAGGTTTCAACTGTAATTATTTCAGATGTTTCCCAGTCAAACAGCTTTACATAACACTGCACCACACTCCTTGATACAATTACTGATCACACTGATAAAATCAAATCAAACCAGACATGCAATATTGGAAAGTGCAGTTTTTTTTAAATGAAGCCTACCTTATTTAAAGAGAAGCTCACTCTGACGACTTTTCTGGGATGTAAAAAGGTTAAAAACCACCTCGTTAAAAATTTGTTGGCTACACTTGCTGTTAGCCAGTCTTTTCACTGAAACCAGGTCACAGAAAAACTTTGTTTTTGCCGCTTTTCCTTTATTGAATATCCTTTGGTCTATCTGCCTCTAACCTGTTCAGTTACGGTTTTCCCCCTAAAGAGATTAAGGAAGATTAAGGAGTGAGAAATTAAACAATCCGCCTCATTTATGTTAATCTTGCTTGCCATCTTACTCTGTCTACGCCAAACCATAACTACATACACTCGCGCTCGAGGCCCATTATTGTACATCCACCCTCATTGGCTGAAGCCTGAGGCCTTGGGCTGACCCTGGGCTGAACTAAATTAGCCCAAATGAGCAGCAAAATGAGGAGGCGGGACAAGATGGCTGTCAATCATTCTGTAGCACAACAGACATTAAATAAACAGGGCTGTGAAAAGTTAGCCCTTTGGAAAGACTCTGGGATTTTCTCAAGACTGTTTGGCACCAGTTTTGTTGTAAATTTCACAAAATGTGATTCAATATTTTTAATTTGTGTTTATTAGGTATTTTAACATTTTTATTGTAAACACCAGGGAGGGCTTAGCCCTACTAGCCCATTTATACCAGCTGTCCCTGCGTGTGTGTGAATATATATATATATATATATGTGTGTGTGTGTGTGTGTGGGGGTGTGTGTGTGTGTGTGTGTGTGTGTGTATATCTTGTATAACTGATGCCCCATACAGATGTATTTGTTACAGCCACATTAACCCTTGTTATGTTCTTGTTTCTTCAGACCTCTTTGGGCTGTGACCGGGACCAGCAGTTAGGGAGTTTCCCGTGCCATGAAGACTCAAAAGTGCAGAGGAGTTGCACCAACTTCACCCCCATGCAGACGGAAACCTCGTTTCTACTTACGAGGCAGGAAAAAAAAGGACAGGGTGATTCAAGGCAGGCTTCGCATCCGCTCCTTGCCCGGAGCGTTCCTCATTCTGGGGGTGGTTGTGGTGGCTGTTGGCACTGCTCTGGCCGTGGCCGGGTACTGGCCCTACAGGTTATCAAGAGCATCCATCCTGGAAGTCCCTGAGGAGGAACGGACCCCCGAGTCGCAGACCTCCGGTTGGAATCTGGGTGCCAAGGGGCTCCTGTCCACGGCTGGCCTCCTCCACGGTGAGCGTATGAAGCTGCTGGGGCCGGTCATCATGGGGGTGGGACTCTTCATTCTCATATGTGCCAACACAGTGCTGTATGAGAACAGGGACAGAGAGACTCAGATGCTGCTAGCCCAGATGCATAACGTTATCTGCTCTGTATCTGCGGCTGTGCCCTCAGCAGGCCTCAGAGACGTGGCAGCAGCCAACTCCATGGCCAAACACTACCAGTGGGTGAGCAGTCTGCCCGCTGCTCATCTCAACATCCTATGTGTGCAGCAGCTGGCGAGCTCCGAACCTCTACTCCAGACCAGCTACACCAGCGACCAAAAAGAGAGGGTGGAAGGAACCTACCAGCAAGCTGTTCTCCAGACTGAAGCACTGCACCACCAAGAGTCAGAGCCACCACCTTCCCTGTCCTCCTCCTGTTCTAACTCCTGCAATAACTGTCCGACAGAGGCACAGATGGGCGCTGAATGGGGGGCCAGCTTTGGTTTACAGGCTCCCCCGCTTCTTAAGCTCAACCTGAACCTAGTATCGTCCAGCTCCATGTCCAATCTCGGGATTGAAGAAGCAGATGTCCCGGCTGCCCAACCGAGGCGCTGCCACAGCATGAGCCACAGGACTTGCCCTTACAAAAACCAAACTGGGGCGAGTCCAGAGGCAGGACTCCGTACGGTGCAAAAGGAAGGTCAGGTAGATCCGTTCGAAGTCACTAGAGGAGAGACTGGGTCCCAGGTTTGTGTGAGCATCCCAGGGCAGTTTGCTGATGCCGTGAAGGAGCTGAGTCATCGAAGCTGGCCTCGGTTAGACCTGGGAGGTGGGAGACGGTACCTAAAGCTAGAGAACAAAGAGAACTCTGTGGACAAACTGCTGGACCAGTTGGAGCAGCAGTATTCTTCCTGTGATAAGAGTTTTGGCTCCGGGCCTTTCCAATGATGCCTGTTGCTTACTGACAACAAGACTACCAAGAAGCAAAGCTATTTTCTAGGTTTTGTTTTGAATTTTGTGTGGGGCAGGGAACAGTTGAAGAACAGTTTTAATATACTTTGTTCTCCCATTGGCAGAACAATGTTTAACAGAGAGATTTTACAAAACATGTCCTTTCTTAATCTCCCGCGGAATATTAACACGCAGACCTTCACTTGGCCAAATTTGCCTGATGTTTTCTAATAATTTTAAGAAGAAAAAACTGCATACATTCCCTACACTGTCACAGCTGAGGAAAGCAAGGTCACATATTGCTGTATTTTTGCAGTTTGAATTGGCAACGATGCAGGAAATCATCTGGTGTCGTGCTAAATAGATTTCCCTGTTTCCAGGACACAGTGTGCACAATTCCATAAAGGAGCGACAGATAGGTGTAAGACGGATAAAGGTTTTTTTTTTTCTACTGTGTTAACATTTCTGAACCAAATTACCCAGACTCCCGAGTCCATAAAGTGCTGACAGCTCTTAAAAAAATGCAACGACTATATAAAAACTGAACGTCTTTACTGGGGTCCCTTACTGCAAATGCAACGCATGGCAATATATTACATCCTACATATGCAAAGTGATGTCACTGTTAGGTTTGTATGTATACAGAATAATGAAAGATGAACTTTGTTTATTATAACTTGGATCTTATTTCTTAGGTTCAGCTGTCATTTCCTTCAGCAGTGGTAATGATACACTCCATCATTTGTCTGTGTGTGGCCTGTTTTCACCTCAGGGCACACTACTGTACACCCGAAATGAATACAACATTCACACACCTCCCAGCTCTTTTTACTGTTATCGTGCGTCGCAAAAAGGCGAGACGGCGATAAAGTTTTTGCCTGTGTGTGTGCATGCATTTGGCTGAAGTCTTACCAAACTATCTCATGAACCAGAGGATGGATTGCAACAAAACTCTCAGAAAGTAATCATTAGAACCACTGGATGTATGTCTACAACTGATTCCCTTTTGGTGTCAACTCAATTCTGTATGGATGCCTTAGCAAGCATTAGAAATGGCTATAACTCAGTCAATTTTACAGATATTGAGCTAAAATTTGGTGTGGTAGTAGCTGGGAGTCATTCACAAGACGTCCTTTAAGCACTAACAGATTTTGCAGAATATTGTGATATTACATGAGATCGTTCATATTGGATTTTTCAAGGTTTGACAAAAACAGCTACAGCTCTGTTATTTCTCATCATAAGATAATCTTAGTTTAAAACTCTGGGATGAAAAGCAGCGGGAGACATGCATTCCTTCGAGGACTGCTGGGCCTATTCCTGAAAGGAATGCATATCACCCGCTGCCTTTCATACCAGAGTTTAAAAAAGATATCATCTCATATTAGAAGGCACACAGTTGTAGCCGTTTTGGTCCAACCTGGTAAAGAACGTTACGGGTAATTTCATGCAATATCATGAGATGTCATGCTCAGAGTATGTAATGTGATGGACTCTCAGCTACTACCACGTCAAATTTATCTCAGTATCTGCAAAACTGACTGAGTTCTAGTCATTATTGTGTTGGTTAATGTTGACCAACTGTGGTGGCCATTATGAATTGGATTGACTCCAAATGAGCTGTACTGTAGATGTACATCCAGTGATTACTTTGACAATTTCATAAAAAGTCATTTGTGAAATATTTTGTTAAAACAGTGCTAAGATGACTACTGTGATGTTTTGTTGATCACAAACTCAAATCAAACATTAACTAAAATGCTCAAAAATTTTCTGAAGTTAAAGTTTTAACAGAAAAAATGTTACTAAAGCTACAAACTAAATTAAAAAAGCTATTGTGTGACTTTTACTGGTACAATATTCTGAATGATTTCTTTATTAATGCTGAGCAACTTGTTTTTGTTATAGCTGCTGGTAGTGGAGCTGGTCTGAACTGAACCTGCACTTTATCATTAGACTTTTGGGAAATGTTTGATGATTTTGAGATCTGCTGAATTACAAAGTGTGAATTGTTAAGCAGTCATACTTTGAATATTTCTGTAAGTCTAGTCAAATCATTTTAGGCAGTAAACATGCTGATTTGATCTGAATTTGTTATTATTAACATTACAATCATGATCAAAACTATAAGGTTCTAGTTGTAATGAAAACAGATCTTTAAAAGTAAAGGGTAATTTTTGTAACATGTAGTTATTTTCTCTTGATGTAAGCTGGGATTCCTCCTGTTCGTCTCCTGTTGATTGTATCCTTTCAGAATGAGGAGGCTCACCCTGCCCACGGACATCTTCCACCCCTTGCCCTCATCATTTGATCAGTGAAAAGTAAAAAATGGTGTCGTACAGATGAGGCACCCCCACCTCTCCACTCGGACTTAGCATTGTGATCTGTGTCTACACACAGCTGGGTGTCCCATAGGGCTCCCTGCTCCTTCACATGATGTGAACATATGCAAAGTCTCAGTGTTTCTCAGTTTTCCTTTTTGTCTCTGCTGCCTGTATGCCATGTGTGATTCTTTAGTATATGCAAAGCATAATAAGCACTCAGACAGAACATGCAATCACTGTCTTGATCTGTGTGTGGAACTGAATTAAATGACATTGCCATGCCTGTGTTGCAAATATAATGCAAAGCAAAAACAACTTCTGTTCGCTGTTGTCTCACTTATCTTCGTTATCGAGACTGAAATGATTTGGGTTTGGAAATTGCAGCTGTTTGGATGAGTTCACTAACAGCCTCGGCCCTCTTGCTTCACATTGTCCCCACACTAGGGTTGCCAACTCCTTGAAAAATAAATAAGGGACACCTCATGGCAAGGCTGGCTGACCCCATTACCTTCACCCCT
>JAOXNZ010000177.1:20652380-20665150 GCA_028566095.1 Kryptolebias brasiliensis | reverse complement strand
ACTTACCTTTTTGAATTCTCTGTCTCCGTCTGGTTTACCTCTGGTCGCAATTCTCTGACAACTTGGTTCTAAACTCATAGCCTGATATTTAGTCCTCTGTAGTCAATACAAGGTCTGAGGGTACCATCTTTCTTACCCACTAAAAAGAAACCTGCTCCCAAGGGTGAGGTGGATGAGCGAATGATGCCAAGGATGTACTTCTCCATGCTCTCTCTCTCGGGCTTGGATATATTAAACAGACAACTGGAAGGTAGTGGGGCACCTGGAAGAAGGTCAATAGCACAGTCATAAGGACGGAGAGGGGGAAGTGAGAGCACTCTGAACTTACTGAATACTTTATGAAGATCATGGTACTCAGGAGGAACATTGGGTAGGTCAGCGGGAGTGGGTTTGTCTTCAGGAAAGGAGCCCACTGAGGAGGGAAGAGCAGATTGAAGACAAGACTACCAACAATGTGTGCTCCATGCCTCCACCCGACTGTTCCTCCAATCGAGATGAGGATTATGAGTGATGAGCCATGGGTACCCTAGAACCACTGGAGACTGGGATGAGGGAAACACAAAAAAGGTTATAATTTCACAGTGATTTCCTGAAACTAAAAGTTCAACGGGTTCAGTGCGATGGGTAATGACGTGTAAGGCCTTTCCATCCAAGGCGGAGACCAGGACCAGAGCCGGGAGAGGGACAGTGGAAATCTGGAGCTGATTAACCAAATTGTCATCAATAATGTTTTGTTTGCACCCAGAATCTATTAGAACAAATGTCTGAAAAGACAAGTTATCTGTTTTCAAGGAGCACGGTAAGGTTAAACGGAAAATTCTTTTTGAATCGCCCACCATTCCTCCCATATCTAATGGTGGGGTCTCTCTTTTAGCAGATTTTGACAGTTTACGATGTAATGTCCAGTTTGACCACAACAGAGGCACGCCCCGGACCTCATTCGTCATTGTCGTTCTTCGGGGGTGAGTCTAGTCCTCCCAAATTGCATAGGTTCCTCAGGGCTCTGTTTAGCAAGAGCAGAGCTGAGTTCAGCTCTGTGCGGAGAAAAAACGTTCTTCTTAGACTGGGTTTTTTCTCTGATTCTATTGTCAATTTTAATGGCAGTAGAAATTAGTTTGTCCAATGTATCAGGTTCGTCTCAGTAAGCCAATTCATCTTTGATATGTTCGTTTAGAGCTTGTAGAAACGCTCCCTTTAGTGCTTCTGGGTTCCACCCAAAAGATTCCGCCAAAGTTCTAAAATCAATAGCAAAATCTGCTACGGCTTGACGGTCCTGCTTTAAACTCCATAGTTTATGGGAAATGTCTTAATCTGATTTAGTGTACCCAAATTCAAAAACAAAAGAGTCATAGGAACCCCAAAAAAGGACTTGCTCTCCAAACTTGGGGACTGCCCATTTAGGTGCTCTGCCCCCTAATAAGCCAGTTACGTAAGAGATTTTAGCCGCATCATTTTGGAAACTTTGGGGTGAGTAACAAAACACCAGGGAGCACTGCAGTAAAAAAACAAACACATTTTTCACCTGAATAGGGCTCATGTGTGGGCAGAGAGACATCTCTGGAGCGAAAGGTCAGAGGAGGAGTTTGTGCTGGACCGGCAGGAGTGCTGGCTTGAGGAGGCAGACTTGCGAGCACAAGTTTCTGGTGAAGCTCTTGGAGAATTTCAGATAATTGATCTAACCTTTGGTTGGTATTGTTTTGTTGGTCGCATAAAGATTGGAGCACAGAGTCTTGACGAAGGAGTACAGCGTGATCCGAATTGAGCTCAGGGGGTGATTATGCTGGGCCAGGCTGTTGGGTGGATGATTGTGACATGTTCTGGTTTAGTTTTCTAACCCACATGCAGAATCATTCACAGGAGGTCTCATGAAAGGAGAAAGGATTTATTACAATAAAGACCAATTGTACAGAGAAAATGAGTCTCTCTTTCTGGGGGGAGGATACTTACTATAAAATGGATCAGAGCGGCGCATGAGGAGGGAGGAGCCAGGATCTGGTGTGGGTGATCGGATGAAGGTGGTGGTGACTCCAGAGATCAGGAGAGCTGATGTAGCGGGACGAGGAGCTTGTGGCTGAGAAGCAGCCAGGGAGGTAAGCTTCAGGCAGAACCCACAGGGGGTGAGATGGAGAAGACGATTGCTTCAGGAAATCCGGCGAGAGGACTGATCTGAGGGATGACAAAGACGAGAACAATTCAATACTCAGGTAGTACAGTGAAAACTGAAGACAAAGGTAAGGAACTAGTAACGAGTAGAGGCTGAGAGACCACTGGCAACGTTAATCATCCAGCGCTGAGAGAAGGATCTGCCACTCCTATGTCCTAAAAAAAGGGCAAAATAACAAGCTCAAACTGGTTAAAAGAGAGCAGAGCCTGTGACAGAGACAGAGGCGTCATAGGAAGGAGGGCTAATGAGGGCCCTAATGTTCGCCACCTTGTTAATAAAAAAACAAGGAAGTTCTCACTGACTTCAGACGAGTTCTCGGGGCCGGCTGGTTGTGGGGCAATGAGAACAGAGTTAAAGGTTTTAAAAAGAATACAAAAGTTGGGACAGTTAAAGGCAATGATATCAGAAAAATGTTTGGTTTTTGCAACTTTCACATTTCGCAGCTTTTGATGAGCAACAGTCGCTTCTCTAAGGTCATTGCTGATGTCTTTCCACCTTGGTATTGTGTTAAGAGACACCTGTACGCTCCAGAGCAGCAAACTGACAAAACTCCTGCTTTTATAGAGGTAATGATCAGTTAATCAATACATTTGATCAGCAGCTCCTGACTGATACTGAACCTCTGGAAGCAACAAGACTGATCTTAGTTTTTTACACACATTTTTACATTCATTTTGGCTTCATTCTTGTTTCATAAATAATGACATGATGGAATCTGTTGTGTTTGTTCACTTGAGGTTAGATTTGAATTATTTTAGAACCTGATGAAAACCAGATCATTATTTATAGAAGATTATACAAATCTATGTTTATATTTGTTTATGTGAAAGAGATGTTGATGTTCACAGTTGAACATGTCTTTCTGTTTATTGGTTTTACTTTGGTGTGTGTGTAGCCAGTGTTAGTGAGATGAGGTAACAAGCTCTCAGACTCTTTGGCTTGTTTACCAGTTGCCTGAGGGAAGCAGCCATGACTCTACTCAAGAGCTGCTGAGACAGGATGGTGGGGACAAGCAAACAAAAGGCAGTCCTCTGGGCTTTATACGCTGACCTGTTTTTGTACGCCTGTTTTTGGTAGGTAATATAAAAAGTATGATGGACTACATATAAGTATCTCAATATCTATCCTATAAAATAGGTATCCCAAATGGCAGATAACTTCATCTCAACATAATTAATCTTAATCTAAAACTCTGGCATGAAAGATGGCAGGTGACACGCATTCCTTCAAGGAATACAAGGCCTTTAAATAGTTAGCTAAAAAATTGCTAAAAACAAATAGTTGTATTTCAGAATGAAAGTCTAATAGATTTAATAAGAATCCTCTACTAGAATCATAGTAATTCCTTTTTTTATTAATTAATAATAACCACAATTTTCCACAAATTTATGCAAGTACTCAACTGTTTCTAATTCAATTTTTGAAGCACAATAACTGAAGTATATTTTTCTACTTGTAGTACAAAGAAGCAGGAGCCAAGCTTTTCCTAATGTTCTGCCAGAGGGATCTCAGTGTCCTGATACTGACGGACAGGCAGTACAACATGACTGACCATTTGATGAGACATGTGAGTGGATACATAATCTGCACTAGGATGACCTTGTCTCAGACCATCATCTTAACATGTCCAATTGGATTTCAGTGTGTTTGACTAGGCAATGTCTAGCTTTCAGTTAGTAATGATGATGTACTGAGAAACCTTAGATAGCTCACTAAATTGTCAGGAGAAAGCTTCCCCAGGGAAGCCTAAACTATCAATTAGTAGGAAAAATAAATAAAAACATTGAGATATCATCTCATTTTCAAATTAGGATAAATTCTTTCATTATTTTTAGAACCTGTAACACCATTCTGCTGTGTATAAACAGAAATAACAGAGTATATTCACTTGTTATTGTTATGATGATGCATAGTGAACCCAGAACGCAGACTCATGTTGAATTGAAAAAAACTAATTTATTAACCAAAAGAAAACAAAAAAATAAAAAGCTGACGTCGCAGCAAAAACAAGATCACAAAAACTTACTAACAGATGGTGGGGAAGACAAGGAACAAGGAGCATGGACGTGGCTTGAAAAATACAGAGGCATGGATGACAAACAGAAGACTGAAAGGAAAGGAATGAACCAGCGAGGCATGAATGAACAGAGACCGGTTTTAAAGAAACTGAGGTTGAGTGGGAGATGAGTTACAGCTGGGACATGACGAGGAACAGGTGAGGTGGGTGTGGCAGGCAGACCGGAGAATTACATGGGTGAGGGCAGGTGAAAAGTGACACAGGAAACACATGAGAAAACTGAAACGAAACAGAATTACCAAGACAACCAGAACACCTGAGTGACAAGAGACATAGAAAACAAAACTACACAAGAACTTTACTGAACGCAGAATAAACAAGAAATAAAACAGAATTACAAAACAATGAACCTAATGCAAAATAAACTCAAAAATACTTAAATCCATGACAGTTATGCAATTTTCACAAATTATATCTTGATCTTTTTTTCTTTGTGGAACATTGAACCAGATCTTTATCCTTGCAGAGTTGCTAAGGGGGTCATGGTAGTTCGGCCCTCCAGTCTACATGGGTTTTGTGGATCTGGAGAAGGTTTACGATCGTGTTCTTTGAGGCAATCTGTGGGGGTTGCTGCAGGAGTGTGGGGTGCCAGGGTTACTTTTAAACACTATCTGGTCCCTGTGTAACCAAACCAAGAGCTGTGTTAACGTCCTTGACTCAAAGTCGGGCTTATTCCTGCCCCTGGTCTCTTACCTGTTTGTGCTCCTTATGGCCAGGATTTCAAGATGCAGCTGTGGAGAGGAGGGTGTCTAGTTTGAGAACCTCAGGGTTTTCATCTCTGCTTTTTGCAGATGATGTGGCTCTGTTTGCATCTTCAGGCCATGACCTTCACAGTGCACTGGGGCAGTTTGCAGATGAGTGTGAAGCAGCCAGTACAAGAGTCAGCTCCTCTGAGTCTGATTCATGGTTCTCAATTGTAAAAGGTGGACTGGTCCCTCAGGGTGGGGCATACGTCTTTGCCTCAAGCGGAGGAGTCTTGTTCATGAGTGATGAGTGGAGCAGGAGATGGATTGATAGGTTGAGGTCTCCTTAACAAGGATTAGTACGTTGCTCCTATCTGTTGAACTGAAGGACTGAGTCAAACGCCTCTTGATTAACCAGTCTGTCTATGTTCCAGCCTTTAGCTATGGTCATGAGATATGGATCATAACCATCATCAGGTATCTGATTAGGATGCTTCCTGGATGTCTCCATCTGGAGTTTTTCAAGGCATGTCCTACTGGTAGGAGGATGTGCCTGGGCAGATCCAGAACTCTCTGTGGGAATTATGTATCCTCTCTGGCCTGGAACCGCATTAGGATCCTCCAGGAGGAGCTGAAAAGTGTTGCTGGGAAGAGGGAGATTTCCCTCCTGGACTTGTTGTCTCAGTGACCCAAACACAAATAAGCAGAAGCCAACGGCTGGCAGGCTGAGTTTTCTCCCTAATGTTCTTTTTATGCCATTGTTGGAGATCGTGTAGTCTTGTATGATCTGTCTAATTGCTTAAAAACAGCTTAGAAATAAAATTAGGAAACAAAAAGAAAAGAAAAAGCTACATTCCATAAACATGGATAAAAAATACAACACACAAGAGTCTTCACTCACTGAACAAAATATTCTGTATGATGTATTATTTCCTTTAAAGCATAGAGTTAAAGCTAAAACAACATGTTCTTTATTTTTATGTTATACACTTTGAATAAAATGAATCACCTCAGATGACAGCGATTGTTCTTAGGCAGTAAATAAAACACTACAGATAACTGAGGTAGAGACCAGTAGAGCCTAATTACACCCCCCAGCTGAAAGATGAGCCCAAGAGCTGAAGGGCTTTGCTCTTTAGGAATGACTGCCAGGAATGACGGTCTGTATAAATTATGCTGACTGATAGAAACTAAAGGTTTCTTTTGATTATTACAAAAACCTGAAGGAAGGACTGCAAGCATATTTGAATTTAAAAAAGCAACACAGTGGGAACAGATGTAGGTCGTGTTCTTTGTTTAGGTGCAACAACACCACTCATCTGTGCCTTAGAATAATGTTGTATGTTTTCAGCAGTGTCCTAGCCTTAAGGGATCCCCACAGCTTAAAAGAACTTGAGGTGCTTCTGCAGTTTTCTTATTTGTCGACAGCTGAATTACATGACAGCCCTCCACCAAAGGTCAAAGCAGAAGTCCACTTTAGCAGCCATGGCAAAATCGCAAGGAGCTTCAGCCTGATGCCTACTGTCTACTGGATCCTCTCCTTCAACAACTATCAAGGGGGTCCAGCAGAAAGCCTCTTGACTTGCTCCAGGACCAGTTGTTGAGGAAGTTCAGCTGGATACCTTTCCGCCTGTCTGCACTCAAGCCTTCAACTGGGACCCAATGAACTCCTCTCGTCTTGTTCCTGTTGATAAGGGAATTGAGGAAGTCTTGCCTCTTCCAGCTTTAGTTCCAGCTTTTGAGGAGCTCCAGCTGAACACCTCGCTTCCAGCCCATGCTTCAGTAGTTGAGGGGGTCCTGCTGAGCCATCCTCCCATTCTGCCTTGCTTGCCAGGATGGCCTTTAGGGTGACTCCCTAGACTCTAACTTACTTCACTCTGCATCAGTAAGACCTTCTTGCACATTTTAACTTTCCTCTCTCTCCTATAATTTGTGTTTTTTAGCAGGTATCTCTGGCTTTAGATCATTTGTTTCCACCTCGCAAACACTGGCCTACATGCCATATAGCTTTATTTCTCTCTTGCTTTCTCTTGTCTCAGAAGATAAACATGGAAAGCAACTTATCCTGAGGGTTTTACCTGATATTTCTTCCTTTTGAGAGGTAGGGTCCCCGGCAACTGTTGCCAAGTGGTCACTTGAAGGAAATTGTTTTTTGTGTGTGATCTTTTGTTGAACATAAACAAAACTGGATTCTGATAAAACTGAAAATGGGCCAATTAGAAGAAAAAGTAATTTTTTAAGAAGGGAGGGATAAAAGAGCTCAAATATTGTATTACCTTCTTTAAGGGAATGAGACCACTCAAGGTCTGCATAGAAGCAGATATTTTATAAGAGCTTTTTTTTTTTCTCCTTCTAAATTGTGATTCCAAAAGAAAACGAATGAGCTGAAGATGGGCATATGATATAAGTTTAATGCTTTTTGCAGGATTATGTAACATAACCTTGACTTGTGACTTTTTTCGAATATACAGCTAAAAATGTTTTGCCTAAGTTAATTGTTTTTATAAACAAATATAATACTAAATAGAAAGATGCAAGCTGATGGTGCCTGTTTATATTGGACTTGACAAAGACACAAAGCTGACAGTATTGATCTAAAGACATAGATAACTAAATGAAAATTTGTAGGCAAATTAATTAAACCATATAATATATGAGGTGTCCGTATGTGCCATGTGTTAGTGGCACATACTATTTAAATATGACAGCTCAAAAAGAAAACAAAACAAAAACTCAGTTCAGCTCAGTCTTCTGATTCATTGGTTCACCCATTTTGTTTACCAGCTTTTTCCAAAATCTTCTGATTGTGCTAGACAAAAAAAAGAAAACAAGTCAAATTCAAACAATTGAGATGTATTATAACTAGAGACAAGACCAGAAGCAGGAAGTTGAGACCACCATGGATGAGTGCCCCCTAGTGGCTGGCTATAGTATAATTGTATAAGTCTTGCTCCCTTCATGTAAACAAATGGGACATTTTCCTGACTCAACAATAAAACTGCACTTCAGATATTTTTTTTCAGCTGCTCATTTTTGTTCATTCAAATAGTTCTTATCTTGCTGCTGTTCAGTCAAATATGTTTAGTTTTAGTTAGTTAGTTAGTTAGTAGTGGCTTAAAAAGTGTCGTGCTACACTGGGATTGACAGAGTCACAGCCTGTTAGTGAGATGGGAGGGGTGTAGGTGGGACTTTTGCATCAATAGTACAGCTCCACATCCTTGATGCATAGCAGCACTCAAAAAAAAAGAACATTTTGACTTTAATCCCAAACATTGGGAGAAGGCAGAGACGGTTCGTCCATCTTTATTAATGTTCAATGATTTAAACTCTTAATTTGGCTCATTCCAAATTAACTGATTACCTGTGTTACTAATGATAAAATACCAGTTTGTGAAAAGATATCCAGCTAACAAAGCCAGGAGAATTCATTGAATCTTCACTTCAGTTCAATTCTCCAACTTGAGCATAATGGTGATCAGTGGGGAAGACAAATCTTTTTTTTTTTTTTTTTTTAACAGGAACAGACCTCCGGCAGAACCAGACTCAGGAGGAGTGGCCATATGCCTCAACCGGCTGGGGGTGACAGAACAAGACAGAGACCCAAGCAGACATAAATGTACCAGGCAAGCAAAACCAGAACAGACAGATCCACTTTGAGGCAAAAAACTCCAAGTATATATAAAATGCCCAGCATTCCTTGAAGGACTTCATGTCCCCCGCTGGCTTTCATGTCAGAGTTTTACACTAAGATCATCTTATGATGGAGTTTTAGTGCGATATTGCAAGACACCTTCCTCAGAATACGTGTTGTGACCACATCAAAGTTGTAGTCATTTTTGTGCTGGCCATTGTCAATGAGCAGTGGTAGCCATCTTTAATTTTTCAGTGGCGGGTAATAATGCAGTTTTCAGTGAAGCCGCTTCAGTTTTAGGCTCCACAGGGACACAAGCAGGGAGTCTTGGAGCTGTAGTGTGCCTTGGGGTGGTTCTGACACAGTTCTCCATTCGTAGTACACGCAGAACACTGAGATCTAGCAGCATAAGCGAAGCGACTGGGGTTCGTGTGAGCTGTTGACTGTGCCTGCAGAGTGTATGTTGGTGCCTGCAGATATTTCCCTGACATTTGCTTCTAATGAAGCTGGTGTCGCCTTTTCCCCTCTCTGTGCTCACAGTGATTTGACTTTGGTGGAGATTTTGTGTTACATAAGGCTGCTCCTGCTGAATACTCACACAGAATTTCAACTTCTGTTCAATCTTCATCATTTATTTATACTGGAATATCTGAAATAAATGTACACTTGTATAGTTTTGCTTTAAAGCACACACAGAGGCTGTGCTTGTGCTTGCTTCACAAAAATATGAAATGCCATATTTTCTCAAATATTACTATTACCAGTACATTTGTTATAGATACAGATAAAAACATGTAATGACAGATAAAGGACATTTTATCACTTTAACCATTGTGTACAATGAGATTATGTAATTATGTACCTTGCAAAATTTTAAGTATTGCATACCAATCCCACAGCATACAGTGTGTTTATTGTGTAAATGCTGAGTCAGCATTCATACTATTGTTTTCCTGCTTATGGTTTCTTTTGTACAGTTAAAGTACTTTAGCATACTTTGTTTTGTTTTAATCAATCATATATGTGTTCACCTCAGTTTGGAATATTGTGCTCTGACTTTTAGTTTTTGTAATTTGTACACATTTTTATTTATTTAACCTTATTTCCAAATATTTTCCCCATAGAAATACATTAAGAGCTCTCAAATTCCTTCACAAACATCGTTCTCCAAATTCTACTTTAGGATACTCGCTCAATTTTTTGTTTTATGCTTCTATTAGCTTTTAGCTACTGTTATGCTATTTTTAGTTTTTAGCTGTAATTTAGCTAATATTAGCCTTTAGCTATAGCTTTTCTAGTTTTAGCTTGCAGCTGCTGTTTTGTTATGTTCAGCTTTTAGCTACAGATTTGCTGGTTTTAACTTCTGTTCTGCTTGTCATGAATTCAACAATTCAAAAAACAATTCAGAAAACAATTTTCAGCAGTCATTCAGCACTCAGTATTTTTGCAGAAAATTCAATTTCTGTACTTATTACTAAGGTTATAAACCTAAACTGTAGTTAACTTCATAAGATTTTTGGACACCTAAACTTTTTAACTTTGAGAAACGTGCAGCAAGACAAAGTAAAGAGAGAGACAGAATCATGGTAAAAATTAAGTCCATCCTCATTTAGTTCTAGGATTTTATGTATCAGGACTTAATAAAACTGATCTGATCTTTACCAGGTTCTAAAATGACTCAAATCTAGCCTCAAGTGAACAAAAACACACAACAGATTCCACCGTGTCAATATTTTTCAAACAAAAATTCTGCAAAAATAAGTGAAACACTATGTCCAGCCCCTGATCCAGCAGCTTGTAGAACCTCCTTTAGCAGCAGTAACTTTCAGTAGTGGTTTTCTGTCTCTCACATGATTGTAGAGGAATTTTGGTCCACTCTTCTTTCCAACGTTGCTTCACTTCATTGAGGTTTGCAGACATTCGTTTCTTCTCAGCTCTCTGAAGCTCCCTCCACAACATTTCAGTCAGATTAAGGTTCTGGACTTTGACTGGACCATTCCAGCACCTTGATTTTTTTCTTTTTGAGCCGTTCTGTTGTAGATCAGCTGCTGTGTTTGGGATCATTGTTCTGCTGCATCATGACCCAGTTTGGTCCAGTCTTCAGCTGTAGGACAGATGTCCTCACATCTGACTCCAGAGTCCTTTGGTCCACAGAGGAGTTCATGGTCGACTCAGTGACTGCAAGGAGCCCAAACCATCAGCCCTCCACCTCCGTGCTGACAGCTGGTATGAGGTGTTTGTGCTGATCTGCTGTGTTTGGTTTTCTCCAAACATGCTGCTGTGCATTCTGGGTAATCATCTGTACTTTGGTCAGTCGTGCTGAAGAAGAGGTTTTCTGCAGCAGCCCTTTCTCTAATTGTCCTGTAATGACCTTTAACCTTTAACCTGCTGACTGAGGCCTGTAGAGACGGAGCTGATTTCTCTGAGCATTACACAGTCTGACCTTGGGGTAAATTTGCTGTAACATCGACTCCTGAGAAGATTGGCAGCTGTATTAAATATTTTGCACTTGTGAATAATCTTCCTCTCTGTAGAATGATGGACTCCAAATAGTTTGGAAATGACCTTTGACCCTTCCCAGACTGATGGGCAGCAACAGTTGCTTCTCTAAGGTCATTGCTGATGTCTTTCCACTTTGGCATTGTGTTAACACACACCTGTACGCTCCAGAGCAGCAAACTGACAAAACTCCTGCTTTTATAGAGGCGCTCACACTGATGATGATCAGTTCATCAATACATTTGATCAGCAGCTCCTGGATGATCCTGAACCTCTTAGATCCTCTGGAAGCAGCAAGACTGGACTTAGTTTTTCACACAACTTTTCCATTTTGGCTCCATTTTTGTTGAATAAATAATGACACGATAGAATCTGTTGTGTGTTTTTGTTCACTTAAGTTTAGATTTTAATCATTTTAGGACCTGATGAAGATCAGATCAGTTTCATTCTGTCCTGATACATGAAATCCCAGAACTGAAAGAAGGTGGACTTTGTTTTCCCCATGACTGCATGAGAGAACAAACCTGAAGATTACAGAATTTTTACAACTTTGTTTTGGCACGTTAGCCCAACGTAACATATGGAACATACTCAGGAAAAATAAATGAAGAGTCTAAAAGTTATCATGTGACGTTAGTTTAGTATAAATAATGTCTTAGTGACTTTAAAAAAAAAAGATGTTAAATCCAACGTTTAAAAGCAACAGTGTGTAACCTGTTCATGTTGGTTACCTTGTTTTCCTGGAGTGTGCTTTCTTGAAAATCCGATGTTCACCACAACGTCCCGCCAGATGTTTTCACCCATCCAGGACGTCCCAAACCTCTGCTAGTGTCCTGCCTACAGAGGATTTTACTTGTTAGGACACTACATTCGTTGCTCTTCCTAAAGTCACCTCTGCTCACTCTGTATCCAATCCCTTTTAATAGTCATGGCACACAGTTACAAAGCAGAATTTAGTCATACTTTCGGGTCCGAATGTCTAAACTTCGGGCTGTGAAACTAAGCTCAAAGAGAAGAAACCTTTTGACAGACTTCATTGTGAGCGCGGCGAGGGGCGGAGAGGGTTGGATGGCTAATAAGGAGAAAAGAAGCTTTGAGAGGATTAGTGGTGACCTGGAAACAACCATGTGGTAACAGGCTGTGGCGCTCCTGCTGTCAAACGTGAAGCTGCTGACACAGGTTGACGCTGAGCGGGAACATTACGAGACGGGTTTGATGAAGTTTATCAGCTGCTTTACGACGTCTGCCGCTCAGTAGAAAAACACGACGTGCAAAATGACACTAAAGGGTGCAGAAGTTGAAGTGTTCTACTGGGAAATGCAGAGAGAGTTAGTGGTCGACCTTTGTTCACCCTGCATTACTGAAATCCGAGCATTCCTTGAAGGCATGAAGGGCGCGCTGCCTTTTATGCTGGAGTTTTATTCTAAAATCATTACACGATGATTGAAGAGTCGGAGCGTTTTTGCTCAAACGTTGCAAATGATGTTCTGACGTCTCACCAGATCTGTTGTCGCTCAGCATGACTCAGCTACTACCACACCTAACTCATCCATCCATCCATCCATCCATTTTCTTTACCCGCTTTTCCATTCCGGGTCGCGGGGAGCTGGTGCCTGTCTCCAGCAGTCACTGTGCGAGGGGCAGGGGACACCCTGGACAGGTCGCAAGTCCATCACAGGGCCACATAGAGACAAACGAGACAAACAACCATTCACA
>JAOXNZ010000177.1:20579658-20591850 GCA_028566095.1 Kryptolebias brasiliensis | reverse complement strand
CTGCTGGAGATAGGCACCGGCTGCCTGCGACCCGGAATGGAGAAGCGGCTAAAGAAAATGGATGGATGGATGTCTCTTTATGGTTCGAAAATGTCTTGCAGTCATAAATTATGAAGTTCCTATGTAGTGGTTCCAATTATCCACAGGGAGGCAGTAGTGTCTGCAAAAAGCTCCTTGAAAATGTCCACATAAACACCCTGATATCCTGCAAACAGACTGACCTGGTTTCTGATGTGAAACATAACCAGTCACATGTCTTCCTGCTTTCCAGGCCAAGCAAACAAAAACACTCAAAATACAGGCTGTATTCTGCACATCTATGGCATCTGTGTTCATGCAGCAGCACAGGGCTCAGTCACATTCAGACACACTAAACTAGAAGAGTCGTTCCTGGCTTATTGTTACTGGATCAACTGCTGTCTGTTTGTTAGCGAAATATTTCATGAATCACTAAATGGATTTAAAAGAACCTTATAAAAATTTAATCACTGGATTGACATTTATAACTCGTTATGGTTTGGGCTCAATCTACAGTAATTCAAGATGGCCATCACAGCTAACTGACCTTACAAAAAACAGAAAAATGGCTATAACTCTGATTTTTACAGATATTGAGTAGAAACCTGGTGTGGTAGTAGCTGAGCTCTGTCCCCAACACATACTTCGAGCAACACATTTCACAAGATCTTTGTTTAAAAACTTGGCAATAATTGTTGATGTCAAGCCTGTTTGTCTGTTAGCAAAATATGTCATAAACCACTGGACAGATTTCAATGAAGCTCTCTGAAAGTAATTATTGGCTGTGCATCTACAACTGATTAGCTTTGTAATTTGATTGACTTTCTGAGGTAACCCAATTCAAGCCACCGATAACTGACCTTAGACTAGATATAAACGGCAGTTCTCAGTGATTTTCACAGATACTGAGCTAAAATTTGGTGTGGTGGTAGGATAGTCATTTACAACACATACTAATTGCTCTAACAGATCATTTTAGTAGTTGTTAAGTCGTTAATGACAAAAAGTCTGGAAAAGAGTCATGTGGCATTGAAAAGCCAGATAATAATAATATTTGAAATATTATTATAAGATTATTATTTTATTGTTATTATTTTGCACACCTGGTAAGTGGCTGGGCATCGCTCCATTCTAAGTTGAAAACGTGTTTGCTTATCTATGATGCCTATGTCTATGATTAATTACATGAATCGTGCCTGAAGAAGTGGCTATATTCTGTGATTTTGGGCTAAACTAATGGAATTTCTTGTATAAAAATGAGAAAAACAATAATAACAATAAATCTTAGTTAAGCTCCTGTAACTTTCTATCAGTCCTGAACTTTATTCTTTTTAAGTCACAATACTGACGAGTGTTTTGCATCCCACACAACTTAAGTATAAATTGGAGCTTTTATGCTCACTGTAGTTTATTGGTGTCCAATCCTGGTCCTGGAGGGCCACTATCCTGCATTATTTAAATGTTTCCCTGCTCTTCAGCAGGTCTTTAAGTTCTGCAGACGCCTGTTAAACACTCAGTCATTCAAATCAGGTCTCAAAGCAGAGAAACATCTAAAACGTGCAGGATAGTGGCCCTCCAGGACCAGGATTGGACACCACTGCTGTAGATGATACATGATTCACTATCAATTTGAAAAATATAAATAAAGGCTGGAGATTTTTGCCAATTCCTAAAACTTTCCTTTAGTTACCAAGGACCTTTCTAGCCATGGACTGAGAGACGTACTAAACTTTGCTGCGGTCACACCTGCACATAACCAATATAACTCATACTGGAATTTATCATTCTAGGGGTCATTATGTCTGCAGGGAACATAAGAATGCTAACCTGGATATAAGTAGGGGATTCTTACTCAGCAAATAAGTCAAGCTGGAAAGGCTAAAAAGTCAGGAAGTGTGAACACCTGCAGTGTGTCCTCCTCCAGTTTCTCTGCAGTAGTGCAGTGTCAGCCAAGATATTTTAAGCCTTTTGGAATTTTTTCATTGTAACAAGAACCAATTAGAAGTTTTCATGTGATTTTTTTTAAATAACAACACTAATAATAATAATATCTTCAAGCTCTTGAATGAGCCATTCTTGCTTTGCTTTGATGTAGAGTGCTTTACATAGTCTGTGATCTACTCTTTTTTGCCATGGCAGTCAGCAAAAAGCAAATTAGATTTGGTTTTTGCAAGTATTGATGCAGTTAGCCTGATTTCAGTACTTTGATGGTTTGATACAAATGTATGAACCATTAGAGCTGGAAAAAAATCATGCCTTCTGTGTTCCAAGTAGGGACACTTATTTGTGAGTGAACTAACTTTAGGTCCTTGAGGCTAAAAATGTAAAGGCCTAAAAGTAGCAATCCCTTTGATAAGTACAAAAATTAACATTTGCAAAACAGGACTTGGTGCTAATTACACATGTACAGGTGCACACATGTTGCCATGTGACTATTTCATCTGAAGTGTCTTTGCCTGTGCTTTTAATTCAAGACCCTCAAATGGATTGTTGGTCTATTCACCTAGAGTCTGTGAGGAAAGCCATCAGGCTGGTGTTCCCAAAGGTGCAAACTAATCTATTTCATTAATTTTTTCCATGTTAATAAAATATATAAAGGCTTGTCATGTAAGTCTATGCAAGCCTCTCTCTTGTCTATCCACTTTATTTCTAAAGAACTTAAAAACACAGCAAAATGGCCAACCGAAGTGTTATACAATAAAACAAACAAGCACAGGACAAAGGATAAAATCCATAAATCTACAGAAGTGAATAAGAAACAGTTAAATCGAATAGATAAATAAATAAAAGCACAATAACGTCAAAGTCGTCTCACACTGGGTCGAAGGCCAGGGAGTAAAAGTGTGGTTTTAAGCAAGGTTTAAAAACAGCAGGTGAGGGAGCTTGCCTAACATGCAGCGGCAACAGCGGACCCGCAACAGAAAAAGCTCTATCAGCTCTGAGTTTGCATCGCGTCCTTGGAACCATTAAAAGTATCTGATCTGCTGACCTCAGAGAGCAGAGATACTTATGGCTGCAGCAGGTCAGAGAGATAAAAGGGGGCAGAACAGATAAGAGACCTAAAAACATGCAAAAAGGTTTTAAAATGAATTCAGAAGTGCGTTCTCTTTTGCTCGAATTTGTTAAACATTGAGCAGCAGCTTTCTGAACGAGCAACGGAAGCTAATAGCGTACATGCTGGTGTAGATTCTCAGTCCTCCAGGACATGGTAAATCCAAAAAAGGTTAAAAAAAACCAAAACCACTGGACTTCTATTCTGTAGCTGAAGACATTTTGCTTCACATCCAAGGACCTTTCTCAACTCTGTTTTTTTTTTAAACTGAGAAAGCTCCTCGAATGAGAAGCAAACTGTCTTCAGCTACAGAACAGAAGTCCAGTGGTTTTGTTTTTAAGGCTTTTTTGGATTTCTAAGAACGTACAGAAGTGCACTGCAGCAATCAAGCCGAGATGTTATAAAAGCATGTCTTAAAATTTATTTTAGATAGGATGGGCTTCATTTTAGACAGTTGCCTGAGCTGAAAGAAGCAGGATTTGACCATTGCCTTTACATGACTGTTTAGTTTTATGAAGGCTCCATTTTCATCCATTTATAATGTTTTGTTTCTTAAGGGGAAGGGAGGAAAGGTCAATGCAAGGGTCCCTGCTGGTGCTGTTGGGTGTAAACAACATAACCTCTGTCTTCTTTTCACTGAAATTGAGACAATTTAGAGCCATCCAACTCCTGATGTCAACCAGACAGTCAAGGAGAGGCTGGACAGAGCATGCACCAGTGTGCTTCAGAGGGAAGCATACTTGACAATCATCTGCATAAGAGTTAAAAGGAATGCCCTGTTGACAAAAATAGCCCCTAGTGGCAGCAGGTATAAAGAAAAAAGAAAAGCTCCTAGAATGAAGCCTTGTGGTACACCTCACAGGAGAGCTGCAGAGGTGGAAACAAAATCTTTGATATTGACACCATAACTTCTATCAGAGAAGTAGGACCTAGCCCTGTGATGCCCACCCACTGCTTAAACCTTGAGATAATCTCATGATTTATGGTGTCAAAGGCAGCTGATAGGTCCAAAAGGACAAGTAGTACAGACTCACCAGACTCCAGTGCTGTCATTAAAAACCCTGGACAGAGCAGATTCGGTGCTACGGTGAGTTTTAGAGCCAGATTGGATCACCTCCAAAACTGAGCGTTCATCCAGGAAAAGCTTTAGACAGTAAACATTTTTTTCTAATAGTTTGGACAAAAAAGGGAGTTTGGAGACAGGCCTAAAGTTTGATCCCACCAATGGGTCAAGTCTGTTTTTTTTTGTTGTTTTTTTTTGGGGGGTCCAGCAGTGGTTACACAGCAGTGTGGTTAAAATAATTTTGGCACCACACCAGAAGTTAAACTGCTTTTCACAAGAGAGAGAACAGAGGGGCTCGGTAGAGGAAAGACCTGCTTTGGAAGTTGAGGAGGGACAACATTGAAGGGGGAGCCAGATCACTTCCTACTGGAGATCAGCTGCTCTAAAAAGGAGAGTCAGATAGGCTCGAAACATGTCGTCAGGATGGATAGATCAGGAGCTGGTGGAGATTTTTGGAATTTCGGGTTTAATAATCTTCATCACATGAGCTCACGTTTGAACCGGAGACTTGACTGCAGCAGACCTTGACTGCTTTTGTCTTTGACAGCCATTGTGTTCTGCCTGTGGTGCATTCATTCATGGTGACCCTGTTCTCAGTCATCACGCTTCAGCAGCTTTCCTCTGCGTGCTCATCTGCTTTATTCTTGTCCCTTATCTTTTACACTTTTTTAACATATTTCTCAATTTTTGACAAAGAAATTAATATTAGTATTGTGAACTATCGCCCCTACACAGTTAAAGAGTAAAAATGTGGAAAGAAATCATGATATATGCCCTTTAATGCCACATTAAATGATGACATTAAAAAAGAAAAAGAACACATTAGACGTAGCATTAAACTAAGCTGCTGCACTGAGCCTCTCCATCTGCAGTGCTTCTAGTCTGGTCCAAAGTCACAAATGACAGACATCAGCAAGAATAAACTGCCACAGTATTCACTGTGCAGTAATATAAATAAAACAAGTATAGTAATTTATTTCATCAGGGAGTCTGTGTTTAACAGCTGACTGACGCTGAAACAGCAGCCGGTGTGACACTGAGCTGATTAATCACCAGCTGATTTATGAGGAAAAAACTCCTCGCGGGGCAGCTTCATTTTGTGTGTTTGTTATAAAAACTGTGGGTGCATTGTAACCACAGCGAGAAGCTGAATTATTTTGATATTTTTTCCTTTTTTTTGAGCTTGAATTTTACGTCTTGGTGCATCCTAAAATAATTCCAGGGTAGATATTTCGAATTTAAATCAAAGTTATTGCCATGTAATTAAACATTTTGGGAGGAAATCCACAGACACGTGCAAAATATCTTTGGAGTTAAGATTCCCTTTAAATGTACCATCTTGTATATGGGTGATATACAACATAAGCTATCACTATTTGTATTTTAATGTATGGTGATGGGTGTATACCAGGGCATTCAGGTGTCTAGTGAGCCTCCCCACTATCTTCTGTTTCGTTTTGTTCATGGTGTTAAGCATATGTCATTTGTTGTAACTGGCTATTTGTTTTTCAAGTGTTAGACCACCACGAAAAGAAATAAAAAGAAAATTACAAAAAAAAAAAAAATCAAAGTTATTAAGATGCAGTTTTGTGTGACCCCTGAGCAGCATTCAGGAGGAGTGCCCGCTCTTCAAAATGACCAGACACTGCAAATATAGACAAGCTGTATGCCGATGGGCTGAGGGTCTTGAATAGTGAATGTTTTTAGTTTTGTGATGAGTGTCTTTCTTGACTGAAACTAAACAGGGGATACGAATAAACACCCTGTAGTGTTAATATTGTTTGATTCCAAGAACTAAAGCATCAAGAGAGACACTCAAACAGACTGCGCCTGACAGTGTTCAGCATGTTTGTGTGTGTTTCGACTGAAACAAAGGATGAAATCTTACATTACATCTTTGCTGATAAAGATTTGGAGGGAGAATTTATTTACCTTACTCTGGTGATAATTCTCTGTCCGAGGCGATGCAGATTTACATTTCCTGGTGAGCGAAGGAGCAATTTTATCCGCCACCAGGTGCAATGGGGGAGCTAGAAGGTGGTTCATGGTGGCCACCATAGATTAATCTTTGGCCACCCAAATCCTTTGAGGAAACTGCTTTCTAGCTTTTATTTTGCTGAAAAGTATAATTTCCTCAAACAAATGGGTCGGCCGGTTCACACAGACACATATATATGGCATTTTTTGACATGGCAACCAGATTTTTGATAGCAACCTTACTTATGCCTAGACACAGTCACACACCAAAATAGAAGTCGGTGTGTAGCTTATTTTTTAAGTACTCCAACTAACAAGATGAATTGGACAGACGGACGGAGGGTATTTCTAAGTCCCCTCTTCGCGTTGCAAAGTGGGAGAAAAAACTCACTTGGGGCACAAGTGACCCCAACCCTGACGAGAGTCCTCCCTGGACGGTGATTCATATTACCCATAACCAAAACGGAAGCATCCAGGTCAGCCTCCTGCTAAGCATTAGCTCAGCACATGTGCTACTTTTCAGTCACCTGGCGCTGACTGACCCTCTTGAGCTCACCTTTGCGTGGTGGAGGTCCACTCCGTACATGGAGAGTTTTTTGGCATTCTCCAGGAACATCAGGTCTGCCTGGGCTGGACTCATTGATCTGCCATGACAGTACATTTTAAGCAAAGAAATATGTTTTATTTTATGGCTTTAGTCTTAAAAAAAAAGCTTAGGCACTATTACAGTACATTAATATATGCTGATAGTATTAGTCATGATAAGCAGATTATATGTCTGTAAGTGCTGTACTGTAGTTTGGGGCATATTTTGTATTAGGATGTCTGAAAGGATGTTTTAAAAAGTTTAAAGTTCTGACTTCACGAGCAGTAACCATCAAGTCCTCCATTTTTTATACCTTTATTTAGATAAAATTGTGACAAAAGGGGACTGCTTGTTCAGTTGACTGACTTGTATGTACGATGCAGCTCCATCATTTTGTCCTCCAGCTCCTTAGTCTGACCGGGGGCAATTTTCATGTCCTTTGCATATTCATTGCCATGGACCTCAGGGTCATACTCGCCCAGCTCGGACTGCAGGGCGTAGGAGCCCAGCAGAGCCAGGGTGACGAAGGAACAAGGAAGGCGGCCCTGTAGGATGTCCTTCCGCAGCTGTAAACACAGGTAGTACCTGAAAAGTCGAAACACAATTCACATCGATCAGCTTGTCTATTTGTTGGCGAAGCTTCTCATTCATTAAGGACATGGCAATCCTAAAAATTTAACAGAAGGCAACTGGACTTGTTCTCTTGCTTTGCAAAGACGTTTCACCTCTCACCCAAAAGACACCTGCCGAACCCAAATCAACATTCTGTTTCATCCACAGCTGTCCCAGAGATTCATGATCTATTGCTGGTTAACGTACACAAACGTTGCCAACAAAGAGACTCATCAACCATTATATGGGTTTACTTTAGACATTTAGGACCATTGTTTTTAGCTCTTTGTAACAGTTAAGACTAAATATGCACTTTAGAATAATTTAAAGTCAATTTAAACCCCAACTTAGTGTTTTATGACCCACTTATCTCAATCCTGAGTTTGGGAACCACTAATCAAGGTAATTTAAGTGTTTGAATAAAATGGAACTTTTTAGTTCTTTTTATCTCTACTGTCTGTTAAAGGAATAATTTAGACATTTTTGAAGTGATGTTCTGTCAAGTAGTTGGCAAATGTTAGTACCTTATCAGCTGTGAGGTGAGTCAGAAAACACAGAGTGGAGAAAAGGCCAGAAGTCTTCATCCAGGCTAGGCTAATAGCTCAACAAACAAGGGCCTGTTTTATGGTGTTTTTCAGACTTATAAAACAAGTTTATAAAGCAAACTTGGAACGTTGTGTACAATGTAAAGAGAAATAAAATAAAACAAAACACAACGCAAATCTCATAAACCCACATTCATGATGAAACACAGTAAACATATCAACTGTTTAAACTAAGAAATTGCACCAAAATAAGATCATTTTAAATTTGATGGCAGAAAAACATCTAAAAAAAGTGAGGATAAGTATAAAGAGATCATTTTAGAGAGGCTGAGTCTCAGAAGTAAAGATGGGCAGAGGTTCACCGGTCTGAGAAATACTGAGTCTAAAATAGTGGCAGAAATTCAGAATAATGTTCCTCTGTGGAAATTAGGAAGACTTTGAATATCCCATCATCTACAGTTCATAATATCATCAAAAGATTTCAAGAATCTGGAAATTCTCTGAGCTCAAAGGACAAAAGACTGAGAGTCAATAACAGGAACACTTCTACAAATTATTGTCTGTAAACACAGTTCACTGTGCCATCCACACAACCACAAAGTTTCCTTAAAATAGCAAAATGTCTTAGTTTAAACATTTGGTATGCTCCTATGTTCCATTGTGAATAAAATTATTGCATTCTGTTTTTATTTACATTTTACTCAATGCCCTAATTTATAAGCCCAAGAAAACAGTGTGAAACAGACCATCATTTGGCTAGCTTTTAGCTTTTAGCCCAGCCTGGATGAAAACTTCTGGCTGTATCTCTATACTTTGCTCTCTATGACTGATAAGGTACCAACTATTGATGACTATTTGACAGAACATCTCTCTCAAAATTGACCAGACTGTCACTTTAAAAATATCCTTGGACTTTGTAAGCTGGAAATCACTTGATGTCCACATGTCGGACTTACAAATCCAGCCTCCTAAACAAATATCGTTGTAACAATGAAACCTGTCAGACACAAATTGAATATAATAAGGAGCACTAATTGAAATTCTTGAATCCTGGGGCGTAAATTATCCAGAGTTCAGAGCTCTTTCTTTCTCTGCCAGATACCCACACTCCCCAGTACCCAGCCCTCCTTTCTCTGGCTCAACCTGTCTCTCCACCCTTTAGTTTCTGTCTCCTCCAGCATCTCCATCACTCATTGAGCCCTCTGCTGGTGGATAGGTTTACTGCAGGCAACAGGACTCCTGCAACTTCAATCCAAACTCATGTTACCACACAACTTTTTCTGTTCAAATCACCGATAACATTATTTTACCTACTTTACACCACTGATGTTTTAGTATGATAAGATTGTTAGTAGTCAGTAGACAGTATTACTTCAACCTATGCAGTACCTTGTTATGTCTTCTGACAGCTGGGCTGGATCCGGTGGGTAGAATTTCACATTAAAGGTGAACGTATAGTTTGCTCCTGGAGAAAACAAAGGTGGGTGTTTTGGAATTATTAAACGTTTACATGAATGTGTTAAAAAAAAAAGGTGTCATATTTGTGGATAAGCTCACCTTGTACCTGCCTGCGAATCTCTTTAGTCAGGTCCATCCAAGTCTGAGTAAAAAAAACAACAACAAAAAAGAGGAATGCATCTTTATTTGCTAAAAAAAACATTATAGGTTAGTGCAACGTTTAATGATATGTTTGAAGAATAAGCTGCTTTATACTTGTCTGAATGCAGTATTTATTTACTTATTTAGTACTTCTCCGACATCAAATATTTACATCTTTTAAAATGTTAAAGTTAGGTTTTTGAATGAAAGTTCAGAGAGCTAATGCTCATGGCCACTTTAGAATGTGACAAAGTCTGTTTGCTTGGAAGCAAAATATAAACAAATTAAAGACCTGTCATTCTTTGAAGGAATGCATTTCATAAATCATACCATCTTATGTTGAGAACTGATGGGTGTGTAGCTCTTTTGGTCAAGTTTTGGAAATGATCAGTCAATCAATCAATTAGTCTATTCACTCGATGTAACAAATACCATCATCAATTTACAAACACATTTCCCCACAACACCCACCATACACGAGTGAAAATGAGCAGGAAGAAGATAAATCTTGTAAAGACCTGCCCCTCTCTCAATAATCACAATCAGTTCCATGGTGGCATACATTAAATTAATAATGTAAGTTGCAAACGGTGTATCATTCTTCACATTATTAACTCAAGGATATGTAAGACTTAATCATTTTTTCCTTATAAAGTGTTTTAAATTGATTTATAGTAGAGCATTTTTTCAGCTCCTCATCCAAATTATTCCCTAATTTTACTCCATGCACCGAAATGCACATTTGTTTTAAAGTGGTACGCACAATTTTACCTTTGAAAGCATGACTCTTCCTTGTGTTTATTCTATCACTTCAATTTAAGACAAAGAACTTTTGTAAATGATGTTACACACAATCTGATTTGTTGGTGCTTGAAGTATGTGTTGAAGGTGACTCTGAGCTTCTACCACAGCAAATCTTAGCTCAGTACCTGTAAATTATAGCCCAGCCAAAGTCCTGATCTGAACCCTATCAAACATCTCTGGAGGAACCAGAAAATGGTTCCACCAATGGTCCCATTCAACCTGACTGAGGCTGAGAGGATTTACAAAGAAGAATGGCAGAAAATCCACCAGACCAGGTGAACAAAGTTTGTTACATCAAACCCAAAAAGACTGGAGGCTGGAACTACTGCCAAATGAGCTTAAAGTCAGGCATAAGGGTCTGAATACTTATGGAAACGTGATACTTCATTTGTTTCTTTTTATTAAAAGGTATAAAATTGTATAAAATTCTGTTTTTACTTTGTTATTATGGGGCACAGAGTGTAGATCACTGAGAAAAAATTAAACAATTTTAGCATCAGGCTGCAACAGAACAAAACTGCAAAACACGAAAGGGGTCTGACTACTTCCTGAGATCGCTGTATAAGACAGGAAGATGATGCCTCGGGACAAACTTGAAAGTGCCGTGTGAAAGGAGTTAAGCTTGCCTTCATAGTGGGTGTCTCCCAGATGGCCAGACCATAATAGTCTTTCTCCAGCAGGTTGAGGTGGTCACATACACTCATGAACAACTCCTGCCCATTGGCATGTTTCTGATACACATACAAACATAAAAAGGACAAGAAAAAGAATAAAAAGTTATCTGATAGTGACAGAACAGATGACAACAGTGGCTGTTCAACATTAAACTTCCCACAATAATGTCTATAATAAATAATAATAGTAAAAACATTCCAGCATCTGAACAAGGGAAAACAACAAAAATTGCCAGGCATTCCTTTTTAGAAATGCATATCGCCTGCCGCCTTTCATGCCAGAGTTTTAATCTAAGATCGTCCTACATTGAGAAATGAGAATTGTAGCCATTTTGGTCAAACCTTGGTATGCAGGACCTCATGTGATATTGATATATTGTGCGTGATCAATTAGTGCTTGAAGTATGTGTTGATGACAGATCTCAGATACTATCACACCAGGTTTAGCTCAGTAATTGTAAAACTGACTAAGTTACAGCCATTTTTGTGTTGGCTGAGGTCAATTAGTCGTGGCAGCTGTCTTGAACTGGGGAGACTCTGTAAGTTAATCGGTCATATGTGCCTCCAATCATTACTTTTTGAAAGTTACATTAAATCTTTCTTAGTGCGTGACATATTTTGCTAACAGACAGATGCCAAGAGTAAGTAGCAATATTTTAAGGAAAAATATTGCACGATTTGTAGCGTTTTGAATTTGCGTTGGGGGATAATGCTCAGCTATAACCACACCAAATCCCAATTTAATACCTCTGAAATTGGCCAGGTTTTAGCTATTCTTGTGTTCTTAAAGGTTGATTAGGTGTGGCTGCCATCTTAAATTGGAATGACTCAAAAAGGTAATGATTTGTAGCTGTACATCCAATGATACCTTTCTAAAGGTTTCAATAAAATCCATCTGGTGGAACAGTTAACTCCAATAGTAAGGGCCAAAGTTTTAAAAACAAAATATCTGACTCTCAGCTACTGCCACAGTTTAAGAAAGTTTCGTTCTTGATTTTTGATGATTCTCAGAGTTTCTGCCTTGCTGCTGTACTGTATGTTCAAATGTGCATTTTTTTTCAATACATTTAGTTGTAATTAATGGTGGTTTAAAGAAAAGCGTCATGTGACACTGTGATTGACAGGGTGACAGCCTGTTAATGAGCTGAGAGGGTGTGGAGACAGGACTTTTGTATAGAGCAGGGTTAGGCAACCCTGGTCCTCGAGTGCCACCATCCTGCATGTTTTACTTGTTTCTCTGCTCCAACACACCTGATTTGAAT
>JAOXNZ010000177.1:20565835-20579558 GCA_028566095.1 Kryptolebias brasiliensis | reverse complement strand
ATCAGGTGTGTTGGAGCAGGGAAACAAGTAAAACATGCAGGATAGTGGCACTGAGGACCAGGGTTGCCTACCCCTGGTATAGAGAGTCCCTAGTACGCAGACTAAGTAGCGTTTCATAATGTACTTTATGTGAATGTATTGTGTGTGATTGGATTTGAATCTGGATCTGAACTGGATTTGATTCCTCTTGTACAATGCCCTGAGATGAGATTTGTTGTGAAATTAACTGAACTGAATTACTGGAGCTGCATGAATAGTGCAGATAGAGAAAAATATATTAACAGAGAAAATTACATTTGTTCAAAATATATCTGGACTAATGCAGTTGGAGCCTTATTGTGCTCATTATCTATAAGAAACTAATAATAAACGCTCTTACATCCAGCTCACACTCATACAGAGTGTCATCCAGCAGTGTGACTTTGATCTGCATGGTCTTCGGTCGGCGGGGAGCTCTGGGGGCTTTGGCTTCCTCCTCTGTTGCCTTCTCCTTCTTTTCTTCCTTTTCCCCTCCTTCAGGACCTGACTCCTTTTCTTGGTCCTCTTCCTTTTCAAGAAGAACTGCTTCTCCCTTCTCGTCATTTTTCTCCTTCTCCTGTCTTCCCATGTCCTCCTCGGCTTCTATCTTCTCCACCTGGAGAGCCTGTAAAAGCAACAATGGTGACAAAACTACTCGACAGGATTCAGTGATACTTAACTTTTTTTCTGGCTGAAAATAACAGAGTAAATAGATGAAAATATAGTAAGACAGTGTTAGAAGTGGTACCAGTTGTTGAACTGACTGCTGCTAGGAGCATTCAAATCTGCTGTAGTTCTAATTGTGAGAATATATTATTTAAGAAATCTATTGAATTTAATTACGTTAATAATTAAAATGGCTCAGTGGGTGGTCATCTTCCTATTGGAGGGTCAGGGGTTCAAACCCCAGCCCCTGCAGCGTGCTGAAGTGTCCGTGGGCAAGGCACTGACTGTATCCTTCATTGTCCACCAATATCCTTATTGATGTATGAGTGAGAATATATTGAAAAAATGCTGTTTAAAGTGTGTAAAAGTGTCTATATGAATGAACTAGATGAATGGGTGAATGAGGAACTCTGTAAACTTTGCAGAAAAGGTGAACAATTTAGTATTTTATCCCCAAAGGAAAATTATGTTATTTAATAAATGAATGAATAAATGAATGAATGATCTAGAAGGCAGCCTCTGAACATGGGGCGGCTCAGGAGTCCAGGCAAAGTAAATATGAAAAGAATATGAAAATAAAAGACAACATTAAACATCCTGTTTCTACGTGTTTTCCTGTTCATCGAGATCTAATTATTATGAATTAATCTAATTACAGCAGCCGAGACATGGAGGCAAAACTATTGGCGGTAATTATTGGGAGTCAAATTATTACATAAACTGATATAAGAAGTAAACCAATATATGGTTCTACAGTGAAGACGTGTGTTTGCAGAAAGTTAATGTTCCAAGAATAAAAGTTCATGTATTCACGTTTATTGTTTACTGCCAACGATAAACCAATAAAAGTGCTGGAGCTGGACTGAAACTGGGTCATAGTGAACTTTAAAAGCGACAAAACCTGTAATGCTTAAGTGGAAGAAAGAGGGAGAGGTCTGAAGATATAAAAAGAAGACTAAACCATTATTTGAGGAAACTTCATGAGTTGGAGATTTGGATCCACCATGTGTAACATTGTTTATGTAGAAATGTCTCTTTTTTATTTAATTTATTGAATGCATTCTAACCCACACCATCAAAGCTTGAGTGACCACGCTGGTCCTTACGCTGTTTGAACTGCTGCCACAGAAGTGATTTAAAGTGGTGGGAACATCCTCAAGGCTAATTTCACCAGAGGCTGAGTGCAGCTTGATAGTGCTTCACACAACAGTTTTAACCTCAACCAGAAGTCTCGTTCCACCCCTACTAATTAATACATTTTTTAAAGCAGCCTGTCTGCAGTGAACTTCCCTGATAAATCCTGAAAGTTTTGGTGATATTTTACATCCTAAGGACACCTGTGTGGGCTGACCTGAGCCTCAGCACTGCTGACTGAATGCTGGTCCAAGGCAACCTCTCCCTCTATTTTCAATTCAGGCTCAGGGTCAGCGATGGGGGCTTTGGCTTCTTCTTCATCCCTGTCCACCCTGTCTCCTCCTTCACTGTCACACTGCGAACGCCTTTTCAGGAAGGAGGAGAAGAGGCGCGAGAGACCGCGGCCGGCCGAGTTACGGTTTCTGGGCTGGAGTGGCTCATCTTCAGGAGAGGGGGACCGAGCATCCTGCCCGGCTTCCTCCTGCTTCTTTGGCTTCTGGTGACTTTCCACCTCATCTGTGGTCATGGCAACAGCTGTTGAGGTAGAAGGAAAGAGCAAACAAACAAACAAATAAATTAATATTTTATTCAAAAAATTTAAAAGCTCAAACTGATATTAACTAGATCTGTGTATAAGACAGAAACATTTCATGTATCAAACAAGAAATTTCCCTCCTTCTAACTGGACTGTTAGGAGATTATGTTATCATTAGCTCCATCTATCCATCCAAAATGGAGTTTGGCTGTTGAACTGTTTTAGGAATCCAACAAAAATAGAATCACAGCACAGCCTGTGTGACAGATCAGCTTGTCGTCACTTGAAAAGCATGCAAATTTCATTTCCACAAATGAGTGTGGAAATAAAGAGCACTGGGTTGACATTTCTAGAATACCCATAATCACATCACAGTATAATCACAATCACTAAAAGTTTTGCGCTGTGCTGCAGTCACTTATTACACTTTACGTTTCTCAGCAGTGTTTTTGTGGCTGCAGTGCTGAAATGTTTTGTCTCACTGATTGGGTACGATAGAAAAAGTGAAACTACTGCCGAGACGCTCACCACAACACCAGGTTCCTGCCTGTCTTGATGACATTAGGATGATAGTAGTAGAAGGAAATGATCTTGTGATTGATGGACTCTGAGGCAGCTGTCCAGTCATGTTCATATTCTAATGTCAAAACATTTCATTACATCAGTGAAGAGGGGCAGCTGCAGGGGCTTTAATAACTGGGAGCTCAATAACAATAGTCCAAAATAATGTTGCTGTCGCAACAACAACCAAGTCAGAGCAGAAGGTCAGTTTAAATGAGACAGTTATGTATAAAATATATAAAATAATTTATCTTTTTAAAATAAACCTCTCTAGCTAAGACCAAAAAACAGGTGATGTGTGAGCATCTTTTTAAATAATCAGAGCAGCCTGTTTACACAGGTTGTAGAACATTCATCCATTTTCTTTACCCGCTTTTTCCATTCCGGGTCATGGGCAGCCGGTGCCTATCTCCAGCAGTCACTGTGTGAGAGGCGGGGGACACCCTGTACAGGTCGCAAGTCCATCGCAGGGCCATATAGAGACAAACGAGACAAACAACCATTCACACTCTCACTCACACCTAGGGACAATTTAAGAGTTACCAATGAACCTAACATGCATGTTTTTGGTCTGTGGGAGAAAACCAGAGTATTCGGAGTAAACCCACACATGAAAGGGGAGAACATGTAAACGCCACCCAGAAAGGCCCCAGGCCGGGAGACGAACCTGCAACTTTCTTGCTGGGAGGCGACAGCTCTAACCGCTGCTCTGACGTGCTCCCTTTGTAATGTAAATTAAAAACATATATTGAAAAGGTCTGTATCAGACGTAGAAAGAGAACCAAGATCAAAAGAAATGTTTAAGCTGCTGCCTATTCCTGATATTTAATGTATAATTTGAATGTTTTATTTCAAAGCTGCGTGATGACATAAAGGACAAACATTTTGAACAGAATAGTGATCAGGGCGCTTCACTGCCAGTGCATAAGCATTAAAACACCCTTATTACTATCTGAAGGTAATTATCATGATCCGTCAACTTTATCACCTTCCTGTCATAACATTTACTTGAATCATTCATTCATAATTTTTTCCTTGATTTGTAAATAACGTAAATTTGTAAATAAACTTTGGGTTACAATTGGGAAGAAGAAGGCATTTGTTTGTTTACAGGTCTAGTACACTTTAAAATATATAGAGAGATTTACCTGGATTTAGCAGCATTGTGTGACCTGGCAATGGTCTCAACATAACGGTTGTACACTTGTAAGTAAAAGTAAAACACTTTTGTTCAAAAATAGCAAAGACTTCCACCATCCAACATATTTATGACAGCACAATAAAAAATGTGGAAAAAACACACTGACATTAAAGCAAAGGAACTTGACATGTATAAATGGCATGTGCCTCTTGGTGGGTTCTAAATTGCGCTGATAGATTTTTGCTGAGGGACATAACAGCTTGTAACAACAGAAAGTACAAACTGATGGCAGTGCTGAGTGGACTCTGCCATGAGGAGCGGGAGTGCTGACTGAGCAGAGAGAAAAAGGTGTGTGGGTTCCAGCTCCAGGTGTGGAATAGAAACTAAACATAGCAGCAGCTGATGTTTCCACTCCTGATAGTTCATTAAGCATGTGGTCTGGAGCATCACTTTGTAGTTTTTGTCTACAGAGAATCCAATTCTACAGATTTTCAGTCCTGCATTGAAAACAAATCCCCTCTCCCAGATGGGTTACTGACATTGTTAAAAAAATGGTTTGCTCATTTACAAGTGTTTATTTAGTTTAAATGAATAATGTGTGAAATCTGTGCTGTCATTACTTCCATTAACATGCACTTACCATACAGTCTGCATGAATCATTATAGGCACCAGCTCCCCAGGAGCCTGCACAGGATCAAGCTGTGCTTTATGTCATAGTCAAGATTACAGCATCTGTGGGTTTTCTCAAATCATCTATGTTGGGATGAGTGTATTCCCTCAGTCTCGGTGCATCAGCTACACATACAGACTCTCAACAGCACAGGCGTATTGAAGCGGATGCTGCTTGTATGAAAAACAGAGAAAGCACTACCTAACCTGCTTGTTTTTTTCATCACAGGTGCCTTATGCCGGATTTGAATAGAAGTTGAATCAAGGCCAAGCCCATAATTTGCAGGAGGTTAGAGGGTTATGACCCCCCCCCCAATAATCTGATTCATTAAATATTCAATATTCACATCATCTCTGCTGATCCTAAACATAAACCTGTGGGGTTTTATAAAGGTAGAGAATTAATAACAAATAAACTAACCACAGCAATTAATCACAGGTGTACCATTAATTAGTGAACTGTTCTATATTTCTGAAAATGCATGTAATTTGTCATATTATATAAAGTAAATTCATTAAACAAGTTTATAGTTGTAGCTGCAACTCTCTTGTTTTCTTTAGGTAACGTTGACCTGATTTCAAAATTTACAATGTCATATATGTATATTTAAACATAAGTGCTGAAAATGACATGCAGGGTTTTAGTCTGCTCTTGTCCAATTACTAATGGCTGTATTTGTCGAATCATGTGTTGTAATTTCTCCTAGCCAAATTGTAGTGCACCAGGTATATACATACTCTCGGAAAATTGAGAAACTTAGGTATGTCGTATAATACATCCTAAAAATGTAAAATATTTGTTACTGTTCGAAAAAATGGGGGAAAAAGTAAGCCTTTTATTATTGTTGAACTGCTGTGGAACAGAAAAGGTGCAGACTAAATATAAAGAATAGAGGAAAATTAAGTAAATCACAGTAAAAGCATTACAATGTATTTCTAATACGGTAACCCAAAAACTATCCTAAATCCTTTTATAAAAGTGAATGATTCAATAAATAAATAAATAGGCAGAGAAAACCTTTCTTAACACCCTAATGCATTCAGACAGCACTAAATACAGGACTGAATAGCCTCAATGTACGGTGGCTGACAGGTGCAAACGTGCAGCAAACAGTGAAACACGCTGCAAACCCACAAATGAGGCAAACTCCAAAACACACAAACAAAACAGCTGGTGGTCTGGTGAACGTTGGTTTTGTGGAGTGAGTGTGCTTTTCTTACTTGCAGCTGTTTTTGGGTTTATTCTTTTTTATGTTTTTGGTATTTGCAGCATTTTTTTCCTTTGCATTTGTTCTGTTGGTTGCATGTTTTTTCCTTCTGTCTATTTTCTGGGATTGCAGCATTTTTAGGTTGTATTTGTTTTTTTTGTGTTTGTGTGTTTTGGAGTTTGCCTCATTCATGTGTTCGCAGCACGTATCGCCATTATTAGTTGTCTGCTGCATGTTTAGCCATTTGCTGTGCATTTGCATCTGTCAGCCACCCTATCAATTCAGATGACCATTGGAGGTGGTCTGGACGTCCTTTATCCGCAAATGTTTGGTAGTCAGAACACAATCTGTCCTGAGCCAAGCTGTAGGACCACCTACTGACCCCACACAAGCAGCAGTTATTACTTAGATATCGCCAGGTAAAAAGACAAAACATTTATCTCAGCTCTCAGCTGATTTCAGATAATTAAACAGCCATCCTATGGAATATTCTGAAGATATTGCTTGTTTTGTTTGTTTGTTTTGTTTTGGGCTAAACATTTTAATGAACTCTTTTACAGAATCAGTCTCAATATAAATGTTTGTTTTGTTGAGATTTTATTAAATAAAGTGGATTACAAAATGATGTAGGAGTGAGTTTCTCTTCAGTTTAATGTTTGTTCTGATTGTTTTAGAACTGATTGGACCTGCTGTGGTCACAGTAAGCTATAATATGTGCACAATATTAGAAAAACCTGCAATGTGCAAGATTTTAATGTTTACTATTGGGAATGACTATCATTTGCAATAAACCCACAATTTCCTCACTCCCCACTTTCTCTTAGAGCTGGTAAATTCGGTTCACTTTATGGACTCAGGTTAATCTGAGTCACTCAATAAAGGGATCCAGTCATTCACACTGCAAACCACATCAACAATTTGTGAATAACTGTCCCCATCTCCTGACCGCAATTAAAGACTGGGCTTTAAATACAACAGTGAGGCAAATTAGTAGCTGAGAGTCACTCACAACACATACTCTGAACACCAACTGATCGCAAGAGATCCATTTTTAAAACTACACCATTAACTATTGGTGTCAATTCTGACCAAGTAGGAAAAAAATCTGTGAACTATTAAAGACATTATTAGAAAAACCATCATTTAACCTTATCACACAACCTCTTCAAAATACCTGAACTATCATTCTAACATTCAAACAGCTGCTGAGTGAATGTGACTGTAATAAAAATAAAAATGACTGGTAATTTTGCTTACTTTACTTATTATTAAGAAATTATTCCTATTTATCCTGTATGTTTTAAACAGACCAGGGGTATAAAAGATTGTGTAGGATTCATACTAAAAGTGTGCGTACGCCAAAAAAATTTCAGATTTATAAAACCATGCGCACGCACACCAGCAAGCAAAATAACATACATGAAATGTCAATTTTTTTGAGATTTGATTTCAGTTCAGCTTTAAACTTACAAAACAATCAAACTCACCACCACAGGCTGCAGGTCTGAGTCTCTCTGAGCTAACACAGCTAACAGTAGAATGAAGCAGCTTCCTTTAACTCGGAACCAGAGTTTTTCTTCAACATGGCAGCCAGGAGTTTATTTTATTACGTTTAGTTCAGCTTCAGCAGAAGTCCCGGTGGAAGTTTAGCTGTTGGCCAGTTAAAGGGTGTTATGCATGTCTGCTGACTTTCACTCCAAGTGACGCGCGAGTGGGAGTTTGTACAGCATCTCTATGGGTTCATTTAACAAGGGAGCGTCCTCCTTCGCAGCTCATGATCACTTCTAGCTGGATCATACACCGGATGACTGGTAAGGAACATTGTTAGGAACCTAACATTTTCCTACTGGTCTCTTTTCACATGTTTACATACAGATTTTTTACTTTGAACTTGGATTTTTTTTTTTTGCTCAGTAATGGATGGAATTTCAAATGTAACCAAGTACAATACTTGAAATAAAACAGTCAACTAAAAGTACAGACTGGATTAATTACTTAAAATGTACAAAATAAGCAAAATGAATACTCAATTATAGTAACGCAAGTAAATGTAACTGATTACTTTCCACCTCTGCAAAATCCCCTGACCCTCAACCACATTTCTATAATCATTACTGGTTGGTTAACCCCTAGTTTTATCATTTCAAATTACAATAATTCTTTGTTAGAGGTAAGCCATGGTTCATAGTTTAAAACAAAAACGCATTTGAGAAAAACAAAGCTGTATTTCTGGCTGCTTGGTAGCTTGTGTCAGAGTGCTGACAGAGAGTATAAGCATTAAAAGCGGCTTTAAAATTAATCTGGTACTGTGTGGGATTAAGGGCTGCTGTGCGCAGATGTGGAGGCGAGATGAGGCTGGTTGTCGATCTGTCACTGCTGACTGTCCTTCATTCTTCACGTCTTTCCCTCCTCCAACAGGGCCCGCATGCTGGAGCAAGCTATAAATACCTTCAAAATTGAGACTCTGACCCAGATGAGGCTGAGGCAGGGAGTGTTATAAACATACAACTGATTCTGATAAAACACCTGTCTGGGGAAAGGTCAGTATGTGCGACCTGCTATTGGACCGAAGGAATAAACAAGGTAGTGACTAATATCAGGACACTATGAAATTCAAAGACTCCAGCAAAAAGTGATAAAACAAAGAAAACAAAACAAGGTAAATTGAGGTTCAAGATTTAAAAAAGAAAATTCCATTTTGACACAGTAATAAAAAATCCTACAACAGTTTTGTGGACCCTCTGAATCACATGATCTACGTTTATCCCTATCAGTCATGGGAAACCAAGTCCGCTCTCTGTCAGTTCTAGGGTTTTACATAATAAAACTGATTGGGTCTTTACCAGGTTCTAAAATTATTCAAATCTAACCTACAAAAACACACAACAGATTTCCCCATGTCATTATTCATTAAAGAAAAATGAGGTAACAATGGAAAAGCTGTGTGGGAAAAATAAATCCACTCTTCGTGCTTCCATTTTACAGATCAATCCCAGCACCAACATGGCAACAACATTCCCCTAAAGTAGCACCACCACCCACAGGACAGCTGTGGGTTGTGCAAAAACTACAATTACCACGACTAAAAGAACAAAACAATGCCTGCTGCATGCATCCAGCCCCCAAACATACATGACTGATTTTGCATTCTGTCATTTGCAATAATTACCATATATAAAACAGGAAAAAGTCAAAATCGGAATTGACTAAAATGTCTGGAACTAGCCATTGAAATTACAATTGACACATCTCTAAGAAGCGGTTTCTGTTACCTGTCAGAGCAGGTAGGTTTTCCATCATACAGTCATAATGATACATCCCATGGGACGGGAACCAGCTTTATAACATTCCTGTTCACAGTGGAACAGTTAGTTAATGCATCGTTAAATCAATGATCCAGATCTACCTGTTAGACTCTTTCATTTCTACCAAAGACAGGGAGTAAAAAAGATACCCTATCAAGCAGAGTGTTTAGAAACAACACACACTTGGTTCTTGACTGACCCTTTAAGAGAGCAGCAGGTCTTTAATTCAAACGGAAACTGTGAACAAAGTTCCTGAAACTTTTTTAACAAGCTATGTGTCAATTTGTAAGATGAGAAGACAGCTTCCTTTGAGGCCAGTAAGTGTCTCAGCAGCCCTGTCTCCTCAGATCAACACAACCATCTCTACGCAAACTAAAAGCTAATTTTATGACTTTAATATAACCAGCAAAAATCTGGAATTCAACATTTACTCTTCAGCCAATTAAGTACTCCTTACAAAAACTGATAATGCAAATTCACAATATAATCACACCCACTTAAGAGCCTATAAGATTATATAATTTCGTGCCATTTACTTATCTTATTTTAATTGTGCTATCATGTAGGTGTAATATTCGGCTGAAAATGACACACACATGGCTGTGCTACCGTTTATTGATATGCATTTTTTTTCAAAGAGTTTAGAGGATTCTCCTCGAAAAATTTTGGGAACAACAGCGGTGCCTTGGTTTATAACTCAGAACTATTCATTTCCAGCAAAGAGATTGAATTTCTCAGGTCCATTAAAAAAAATCTTACTCTGGCAATTTTTTGACACAGTTTTACAGTTAAATCATGTATTAGCCTGAAGCAGTCCTAGCATTGGACCAAGTGAGATCATGGTTGTACCTACAAAGACCAGTAACGGTTGAGTTTTAGTTTGTAAGCAGGAAAAACACCCAAGATGTTCAGGACAGTTTTCAGTAGGAATGCCAATCCTAAATACCGGATCAGAGTCCAGATCAAGGTATTTTGCATTAATCGTATTGGAAAAAACTGACCACACTCTGCTCCCGATCTTTGTTGTTGACCTACTGTCTATGGTTTAACAGCAGTCGTGTCATAATACAGCTGCTCTAAAAAGATGTAACGTGTCAACATGTCTGTTCTACAGAAACACTACTCTTGGCTGTACTGATGTAACTTCTGTTTACGTTAACTTTAACATCAAACTTTAAAGAAGGCTCATCTCATTTTGTTGATGAAAGCTGTGAAAGTCTGTCTCCTTCACACAGTGCAGGTTATTTTGCACTTTCGCCACATCGAACCCCACCCTGTACTTAGTCATAGCCATTTCGTACTTGTGTGATTACCACTATGTACCCATGCATTTCTGTGTCCTTGTCTAGTGTTAAGTTAAGGTTATGATTAGAGCCTGTGGTTTAAAGATAATATTAGGACCAAAGGGATGGGGTTGAGGATTTGTCAACCATTTGCTTGAACTCAAACTGAAGATTGTATTATTAAAAAAACTCCAGAAGGCAAACCCAGTGTCTGTGCACCACACTGGGTGTCAAAAACATGATGGCACTGGTTTTAATAACTTACTTGTGTATTCTGCAAGTCTGTGCTGTAGAACAAAAGCAAAGTAACACAAGTACTGGACTGAGGCTCGGTACTGGCCGATACTTAAAGCTATAATAGCTGTCAACATACAGGAGTTTTCGATGTTTTTGACTTTTTATGCTTCTAACACAATTTCTACATCATAAAATGATTGCTTGGGGGTTAATGTAACTCAGAGTCATCAGGGGCTTTTGTAAAAAAATGAGTAAATAGCAAATATTCCTCGCCTTTGTCTACAACTGAATCTGGCGATCAGTTATGGAAACCCGTTAGAGTTCAGAATATCTCAGCACAGCTCATTTGCGTTTGATCTTAGCCCCAACTTTTGTTTTATTGATCTCCACCACTTGGTTTCCTCCCCTAAATGACTCCACTTCTGTTGACTCTCGTCCTCACAGCTTCTAGTCGCTGTTTCTTTTCAGACAAAGAGAAGAAGAACTCTACCCTACCTTAAGTCAATAACTTAAAAATCCAAACACTTATGCCTAAAACAATAAACTCAAAGCTTTATAGTGACTATGTCCATATTTTATATAGAATCGGTGTAAAAAGCACTCTGGCCGGTTGAGCAAATTGTTTTCACGTATTCTGATTCTTGTGTTTTGTTTTTTGAAAAAGGGATAGGAAATAATGTGGAAACACAAATATTTTTATTTTTTCCATACTTATCCAGAGTTGAGAAATACTCCAATCAGGTTCCATACTTTTCCATATTTTTCAACAGTGCATAGGAACTAGGCAAAGGCTGATTACCGCTTTCAAGGTATAACTCGGTGTTTAAAAGCTACGGTGTTAAAACCACAACATCTTCCAGTCATACCATACTTCAGCCGGGGGTGGGGTGGGAGTAAGGGGTGGTTAGTTGTACATTATATTTGATAAATCAGCTTGTCTACCACCCGACTCTCTTTTTAAGGTAACACTGTTTTGAAACAAATGTTTGCAACAAGCTACAAGAGTTATTATATACAGCCCACATAATATAAGTGCACTTACTTTAGATTTATAAATAAACTATAAATAAACAATAAAACAGCCTTTTGACTCTGATGTTTCAGCTGACTCTACATTTAAATTAAATGTAAATTTATTCTCAGTACTTGAATTAAACTTTCAGCCTTGACTTTAAATATCATCGTACATAAAAAGAAATACACACACCATATATCTCTTTTATAATTTTCTTTCAGTTGTATTATTACACTGTGTAACACAATTTTTGTTCCTAGAAAGTAATTGTTGTTGTTTTTTCCCCAACTCCTTTTACTGCAGAACAATAGACAATGCCTGTTATTCCTTTCAAACTTTGCTTTTGTGGCTTACAGGATGAGTTTTTGACAAAAAATGACTAAGTTTCACTACTTTTCAGTGTTTTCTAGAACAATCTCAAAGGTTCTAAAAGTTTCTGGTAGAATATTCTAAAACGTTTGAGAAGGTACCTCAAAATTAAGTAAATTTAAACAGTTTTCTGATTATTCAAGTGGTAATGTTGGGTTTATTGGCCCACAGACATGCTGTGTAAGACTGAAGGCTTTAACTCTATGGAAATGTTCTACCTTTGGGATTGTCTGTACATTGACATGTATTTTAGAGTTGCCTAAAAGAAGTAAACCGTCTTTAAATCAGAAAATTCATCATAGAATCCACATTTGGATTTGTGTGGCTGATAAACAGTAATTACCAACATTGTGGTTTCATGTCGAACGGCTACAGCAAGATATTCAAATCAGGAGAACTCTCCGAGATTAATTTCTTTACAGCCATGAGTGTTGGAGAAAACAGCAGCGATTCCACCACCTCGGTTAGCAGATCTAATGGTGTGAGTGAAATTTCAACAAGCGCTGCTGTGCCATTTTTATCTAATCAAGTCTGTCAGAAAAATGAAGTCCAAACAATGAGAGCTTATAAGACTAATTCACTATGAAAGACTTGTTTAGTAATGATTTGACATTAATTAAAGACGCATAATGCAGTATATCTGTTACCACACCACTGCTAATAAAGGAGAGAACAGCAATAAGAGAAAAAAGCCATTAAATGGTTCAAATCATCTGCGACAGATTCATATCTTATGCTACAAAACACACAGGAAGCAAACAGCTTTTCAAATAAAACTTCATTATCACCTGTGGCTGACAGGTGAAGGTGGGTGGTAGTAGCTGAGACTGATCCCCAATCCATATTCTGACCACTAACCAACTGGACAAGATCTTTGAATGAAACTGTGCTATTAACTACTTTCAGTCAACTCTGTCTGTCTGTTAGCACAATATCTTATGAACCACTGGACAGATTCCAATGAAGATTTTCAGTAAATAATTATTGGTTATACATCTACAACGGAATAACTGTTAAAGCCAAGCCAAATAAAGATGGCCACCACAGCTAAGCAACCGTAGCACACCTGAAAAATAGCTATAACTCAGTCAATCGTACAGACATTAAGCTAACATTTGGTACTGTAGTAGCAAAGACTGATCCCCAACACATACTCCAAAATACAGTAGCATGATATTAGGAAAAACATGCAATTATGATATTATTGTAGAAGATGACAATATCAGTTAGGAGAAAGCCAGATGTTCTGTCATTACAATGTTAAGAATACTCTCCATGTGCCGGCTTCTGGGGTCCATTTGATTGCTAAATGTATGTTTTTTTCAAGCAGTTTGTATGCCGTTCGGACGGTGAGGTGGACGAGAAGGAAGCAGGTATGACCAAAAGGTCTTAGCAGGCAGGTGGCAGAAAAACTTAAACGTGATTAAAAACAAGTTGCTGTGACAGCTGCTGAGTAAGACCAAGGAACAGCAAAAGAACAGCAGGTGTGTGTGAGTGTGTGTGTGTGTGTGTAACAGCCCATATCAAAGGGCCTGGTACCCCATACTCACGGAGTACCCCCCACAGGATTCCCCGAGGGAC
>JAOXNZ010000177.1:20536320-20552322 GCA_028566095.1 Kryptolebias brasiliensis | reverse complement strand
GGTTTTAAATCAGAGAAATGAACCACTGGAGTGTTTTATGATAGTGTTTCACTAAAAGAAAAACATGAAAACTCATTTTCTTTAATTTCCCCTTTAAAGATTGTTGGACTCCAGCAGCACCATCCAACTAAAGGAGCTGCAGCAGTTTGGTCAAGAAGAACGGACAAAAACTCCAGGTTAGGTGGACCAAGACTGAGACTTGAAGAGACTTAACACCAGAACTGATAAAAAAAAAGGTGGAGACACAAAACACCAGCTTAGGGGATAAAAACGGCAGATTTTCTTTCCATTTACCATCATTGTTTGAAGTATATTTTCTAGAATTATTACTTCTAATCAAATATAAAAATCCAATAAATTCCTGGTTGTACGGCAACAAAATATACTAGAAAAGGGAGTGCATACTTTTGCAATCCACTGAAACATTTAAGGCAGCATGTTTAAACATTTACTCCAAAATCCATTAAGGTTATTGCAAATGTAGGCAACACACCTGCAGGTTGTGAACATTCAGAAGAAAAATGAAACAGTTGAAGGAGCGTGAGTGCTTAAGACATTTATTGTGCATATACTGTCAGGAGTCATAGAAATAAACCTAAAACATTTTATATGAAGACAAGTCTTCCACATCAGAATTTGTCCCACATGTTCTTAAGAGAATATTCAGACTTGAAATGTACTCATATAGGTAATCTGTTTAGCATTTAACACACACCCCCACCCACTGCCACACTGCAGTGTCACAATGAGGGCACTGAGAAACAACAAGAGCTGCCCTTCTTCAGAAGACGCAACAAGTTACTGAGAAAAACAAACATGACATATTACAAGCTGCACATTCTTAAGTTATTATATATATTTACATCTGAAAGACAATGACAACTAGTGTTAGTGCAGTAAATAAGAAATCAATGGAATTTCAGAAAGCAAATTACTCCTTTACACCGCCTCAGTCCTCCTTCAAGGTAAAGTAGGCTTTTAATCTACTTTACAAATCAACAGACTTTTATGATTTCATGTGACAAAATATTCAGACTAACAAACCCTCTGATCTACTTTGCAGATTTTGTTACAGTGATTAGCTTTTTTGTTGCAGTTGTGTCTGTAAATCCAAGCAGGTACTTGCTGGCGGCGGTGGGGGGCTTGGGGGGGTAGAATAAAATGAAATGAAAGAACTTAAATACTGGTTGGATGAAAACCACTCATTTGGAAGACAACCAGATAATAATGGAAAGTATGACGAGTGCGATGGAAAAAACTAAGGCGAGGATACAAATCTTCTTCCTGGACTTTTGCTGTGACGAGAGAACACGGAGAAGGATGGTTAGTGGGAGGAGCTTCACTTCATGGCAGAACAACGCTGACGGAGACGGACTCACCTGGTAGTACGCGGCTCTCTGGAGCTGCTCCGCTCCTCGCTCCACATGAACTTCAGCATTTTCCACGTTTGCCTCGATGCTGTCTGCAGGACACACGACACAACAGGGTCATCGACTAAGAAACAAATATGACTATTTGTGTAAATTTTAAAAAGGAAAAAAATCTGAGAAAATACATTTTTAAATCCCCATCCACACTATAATAAATACTTTTATAATTGATTTTCTGCTGTGTTTGCACCTCCTGTTTTGTAAGAAACTACTTTTTTTTTTAAACCCTTTCCAAAGCTGAGATTTAAAAAACTCTTGTAAGCGTTTGTATCTCCATGTAGACAAACACAGGTGTTGAGAAACGATGACGTAGCAGCCTGTTTCACAAATGCCCACTGTTACCTTTTTGCCCTAGAAATCAAAACAACAATAAAACTGTTTTTGGATTATCTGTAGTATGATCTGTTTTGTAGACCTGCAGAAGGCAGAGATGGACTACAAGACCATCAGCAAAAAGCTTGGTGAGAAGGTGACAAGTGTTAGTGCAATTAAGTTTGAACATCTAAATCAGTAACTATTTCATCAGCTTTTCTGTAACAGTTGTGGAGCAGCAACTACTGCAATTAATATCAGCCATGGAAGAAAACAGGTTTCCAAAGCCTTCAATAAATGATCGTAATGGAAATATAAAAGTGTATTACTCACGATTCAATTTATAGTTTGTAAATGTTGAGAAAAAAACAACAACTCCCCACTGTGTGTAAAAACGCATCAACTTGACTCCTAAAATTTGACTTGTACCTCCTGATTGAGGTTTTCTGACTCTGTACTTTGGTTGCACATAAAGTTGGACTCGGGATGCTGCGTCTGTTTGTTGGTCTCTTTGTAAAGACTGGTGTTGCCTTGGAATGGTGTTCTAGTCAAATATGCATCAGTTGAAGTGTCAAACAAAGGTGTTTTATTTATTAATCGTTTGGAGTGCAGTAGAGAGCATCTTATTTTTTCCAGCCTCAAGCACAACATAAGGTCCTATAACCACTGCTTGTGAGTTGGAGGAGCAGCACCCCCTCCATCTGATTAGAATTGCATGCCTTGCTAATAGAGAACAAAACGACAACGCCTGTCTTTTAGGGGCTAGTAAGGCCAACTCCTCACCACTGATACCAAAAAGGGCCAAGAGAGGGCTAGGTGTTATTGCAACTCTGAGGAGCCTAGACAGGGTATGAAAAACATCTGTCCAGAACTGACCAAGACTGGGGCAGAACCAGTACATATGAACCAGTGTGGCTTCAGCAGTTTTGCATTTGTCACAATATGGGGGGATTTCCGGATAAATACGAGACAGTTTGCTTTTGGAGAAGTGGGCTCTATGTACCACTTTAAACTGAATAAGACAATGGCGCACACACAGAGATGTTGTATTAACAAGTTTAAGTATAGAGGCCCGTGTCTCATCTATAATAGTTATGTTCAAGTCTTCCTCCCATGAAGTTTTAAGTTTGGCTGAGAAGGTCCCTGTCATGTTTAACATTTTATTGTAAATCCACGAAATCAGCCCTTTACGAGTTGGGTTCAATAGAAGGATTGTTTGCAACAGTGTAGACTCTTACAGAAAAACTGAGCCTGAAAGATGGGATTGAATGAAGTTTCTGTCTTGTAAATATCTAAAAAAGTGGGACCGTGGTAGTTGTTCAAATGATGCTAATTTCTTTCCTATGAAAAGGTCCTTAAAATGAGTAAGACCTCTCCTGTGCCACTCTAGGAACACCCCATCCTGAACAGATGGTTTAAAGAAATGGTTAAATGCAATGGGACTTAGAAGGCAAAAATCATGGAGTTTATTAAAGCATTTCCTAAACTGGCCCCATATTTTCAGTGAATGTCTCACTACAGCATTTAAAATTGAGTTAGATGAAGAGAGTGAAGGTGGGGAACAGAGCAGAGCCGGTATGGATATATTGTTGTCGCTATGTAATTCCATAGACACCCAGTCAGGGCGGTCCCTCAAGTTATGGTAAAAATACCAAGACACTAAGCATCTAAGGTTGGCAGCCCAATAATAAAACTGGAAATTGGGGAGGGCGAATCCCCCCTCCTCTTTAGGTTTTTGGAGCTGTATTTTATTAAGCCTTGGGCATTTACCCTGCCAGATGTAGGATGAAAAAAATCGAGTCCAGCTCATTAAAGAACATATTGGGAATAAAAATAGATAATGCCTGAAAAAGATGTAAAAAATTGGGTAATATAGTAATTTTAATTGAGTTGATATGTTCTACCAAGGACATGGAGAGTGGCGTCCACTTTGTGAAGGATACTTTCACTTGGTTTAGCAGTGGAGTCAAATTCTCTTTGAACAGGTTTTTATGTTTTTTTGTCACTGTGATACCCAGATATGTAAATTTTTGTCTTTCAATTCTGAACGGCAAATTAGTAAAATCTGACAAAATTGCTTTACTACTTAGAGGGAAAAGCTCACTTTTGATAAGGTTCGGCTTATACCCAGACAGCTGACCAAATTGGCTAAACAGGTTGAGGGCAAAAGGCAGTGATGTTAATGGCTTGGAGATAAAAAGCAGAAGATCGTCTACGTAAAACGACCCCTTATGTTCCATGTTATTCCTCCAAATGCCGAATATCTCTTTACTGGTACGTAGCGCAATGGCAAGAGGCTCTATGGCCAGATCAAAAAGCAGGGGGCTAAGAGGACAGCCCTGACTGGTGCCTCTTTGTAATTTAAATGGTTTTGAAGTTTGAAAATTAGTACGTACTGTAGCAGATGGCTGATGATACAAAAATTTGATGAAACAAATTTTCCCCCAAAGCCAAATCTACTAAGGGCTGCAAAAAGATAGTCAAATTCAACCCGATCAAAGGCTTTTTCAGCGTCAAGAGAGACAACACACTCAGCTGAGTCTGTGTGGTTGGAATAAACAATGTTGAGCAACCTTCGTACATTACAATATGAATGGCAGCCTTTAATTAAACCTGTTTGGTCTTTTGAAATAACTGATGGTAGGACGGTTTCAAGCCGACGGGCAAAAATCTTGGCTAAAATTTTGACATCTGTATTCAGGAGAGAAATAGGTCTGTATGAGGTGCATTCCATTGGATCTTTCCCCTTTTTTGAAATAAATGTGATACAGGCTTCATAAAATGACTGAGGGGGGGATCCTCGTTTAAAGCAATCGGTAAGGGTGGAACTAAGCTGAACAGAGAGTAAGGTTGAAAATTGTTTGAAATATTCTGAGGGAGGACCATCCGGACCCGGGCATTTACCAGATTGCATTAAGGCTATTGCTAGGGAGAGATTTCTGACTGGGATATGGGTTTGTCCAAACTACTTTTAAGTTCTGGTGAAATTACAGGAATGTGACGGTTAGCCAGGAAATCATCAATCATGTTAGCATTGGCTTGTGTTTGTGAGCTGTAGAGCTCCGAATAGAAGTCCCTGAACGCATCATTAATCTGTCCATGATCTGTGACTATATTGCCACTCTGCTTTCGAATTTTAAGAATAGTTTGCCTTGCCCTAGAGCCCTTGAGTAGGGTTGCTAATAGTTTATCAGGTTCGTCGCCATGCACATAAAATTTGGATTTGTCATGCAAAAGCAAACATTCAGCTGAGTGTGTTGTCAATTAGTCAAGCCTTGTTTTAAGTTCAACACGCTTTTAGAAAAGTTCTGGACACTGATCAGAACTTTTAAATCTATCTCTTTGATTTGTTGCATTAGATTATTCTGTTCACAGGTGGACTGTTTTTTAATTTTTGCTGAGTAGGCAATAATCTGGCCTCTGATGTAGGCCTTAAAGGCATCCCATACTACAAGGCTGGAAGTCTCTTGGAAAGAGTTAGTAGCAAAAAAGAAACGTATCTCATCCTGTATAAACTCTACAAAGTTTTCATACGACAGCAGGGTTGACTTGAAACGCCACTGTCCAGCTCTTAGGGGAAGGTGAGGAAGAGACAGGGACAGAGTGAGTGGGGCGTGGTCTGAAATAACGATGCTCTTGTAGTCACGGGAACAGATCTGCTGCAGACATTTAATATCAGTGATAAAATAATCAATTCTTAAATAAGTTTTATGTACGTGTGAAAAATATGAGTACTCCCTCTTATCAGGGTTTAAAGTATGCCACACATTGCACAGTCCATATTCAGATAAAAAGGTTTGGATGACTGACGTAGACTTGCTTGTGACATTACTTTTAACAGACGAGCGTTCTAAAGCTGGGTCCAGCCAACAATTAAAATCGCCCCCTAGAACTAGGGAGTATTTATTGGGATCGGGCAAAGAAGAAAATAGTTGTTTCAAAAAATTCTTATCATCTGTATTAGGAGCATAAACATTCACCAGGGCAACTAAAGTGCTGTACAGTTTCCCACTCACTATGACAAACCTGCCATGTTTATCAGCTACCACATTATGGGCCTTAAATAGAATATTCTGGTTAATCAGTATGGAAACCCCTCGTGCTTTAACCTGAAAAGTGGAATTAAAGCGTTGTCCTTTCCAGCATGCCAGGAGATGCCCACCATCAGAACTCCTGATGCGAGTCTCCTGCAGAAATGCCACATCTGTGTTTAATTGTTTAATATATGGGAGAAAACCTTCCTTCTCTTCACTGGGTGGTTTAAGCCTTTGACATTCCAACTTAAGAAGTTTAAATGCTGACTCATAATTTCAGAAGTAGAGCCTGTGTGTTCCCCTACTTTGATAGGTATGACATAGCACTATGGCAGGTGGAGAATGAAGGAAAAGAGGTGAAGGGAAAATTAAGTGTCTGTACGAGACCTCTGGCAGTGACCTTAACCCTCCTCCAAACATCCCCCTTAACAGAAACGGCTGCCAAAAAAAAAACAAAATGGGAGCAAGCCCTTCAAACTTAGCATTCTTAGAGTTTTAATCTTCATATAACTGATAACCTTGGTATCAGAAAAACAGAACCATCTATAGCAAACTAACCACTGCTCCTAATAGGCATAGAATAGGTATAAATTCTGAGCGTGCATTGATGGCAACCATGACCACAGAAGGAAAATAGGAATGTTAGAATAGAACTCAACGTAGTATCAAAAAGTAACATGAAACGAGCCTCCAGTCATTACATAGCAGGTGTTATATTATTAGGCCACAAACACACAGGTATTCATGGAGCTACCTTTCCATTCATAAAGTTCAATACGAACCAAAAGGATGGCTTGAATCAGTCCTTCGTTAATAAGATAACAGGCTATGTTTGCAATAAACAACCGTGCGTTGAGAAGGAGAAGCAGCTAAGTGTGTGTCCCCAGAGTAAACCTTCCATGTATGTGTTTTTGTTACCTCGCATACTTTATCAATGTTTAAGTAACGTAAGTAACGTTGTTCATTTGAGGGTCCTCTGATGGTTTTGGGAGCCTTTTGATGTACTGTTGAGCCTCCTCCACCGAGCCGAAAAACTTTTTGGCACCGCTGGGCTGTGTTATGCAAAGCCGGGCTGGGAAGAAATGAGCCGGCTTCAAGCCCCGTTTGTAGAGCTCGGCCATGATGTCCTTATACTCCGCACGCCAGCTCAGGACATCTTGGCTATAGTCCTCCACAATACGAAGACACGCACTTCGGTAGTCAAGCTTCCCGGATGATGAGGTCTTTGGTCAGATATCGATGCAGGCGTAGGATCACTGGGTGAGGTGAACGCCCTGCGGGCCGTTTAGCTGCGAGGGAGTGGTGCGCTCTATCAAGCTTTGGTGGGGTCTGGAGCACCACTTTTCCAAATAGCTCACAGAGGAGGTTGGAGAAGAAATGAGTGGGGGGCCCACTTTCAGCGTCTTCAGGTAGACCAAGGATGCGGATGTTCTGTCGCCTGCTGCGGCTCTCCAGGTCAGTGACTTTATCCTTTAGCTTGGCGTTGTCTTCACGGAGAGCAGCACATGAGTCTTCGAGGCTAGCTACTCGCTGGCTGAGATCCTCTGTTGCGAGCTCTAAGGAGGAGACACGCTCTGCCTGTTCCTCCAAGGCCTGTCGTACCTGGTCTATCTTAGAGCTAAGCATGTTGGCTGAAGATTTGAACTCAGACATCAGATCCTCCCGGTGCTGCTGAAACAATGCCGTGATAGCCTCCAGTGTTAAGCTAGCGTCCTCCTTCTTACTTCCTTTCACGCTCTTACAAGCCATCACTAGTGGGTAAAAAATTTACAGAATACTAACAGAGATGTTATTATAGTGGCGGGCGGCAGAAAAGTTGCCATCTGTGGGTTGAAATTAGTTGAGAGGTTGAATTTCTCCAGAGCAGTTTGTTGCTACGTCTAACCTGTTCACATGGCAAACGGAAGCCATTTAATAATCATTTTAATTCCATAGACATACAACTACTTGTAAACAGCAGCTCGGAGAGTAACCGCTGCAAATAAAGCTCCACCTAGACTAGATTTTAGTGTGTTATTGTGTACATGTGCAAAACATTTTGACAGCTTCTGCACCATTAAAGCCTCTTAGAGGGGCGACTCCCTCAGATTGGAAAACTACTGATCTAAATAATTCAGAGAAGGCTTACGAAAAAGTGCTGTGGTCAGATGAGACAAAAATAAGCTCTCTGGCATGAACCCCACTATGTTTGGAGGAAAAGAAATGCTGAATATGAGCCAAAGAACACCATCCCCTCAGTCAAACACGGAGGTGGAGACATTATGGTTTGCGGATGTTTTTCTGAGGAGGGTATATACTTCACTGCACCGAGGGGCCAATGTACAGAAAACGTCTGGCCTTTCTTCAGTGTTGTGAAGGAAGAACGTTCTTGTCCATAGATGAGTCTTCCAGCATGACTGTGACCCAAAACATCGCCAAGGCAACAAAGGAGCAGCTAAGAAAGCACATTAAGGTCCTAGCCGGTCTCCTGATCTCAATCCGCTGAAGCTTTGAGCTGTCAAGTGGCAGCCAAAAAAAGCTACATGATTTAGAGAGTTTCTGGCCAAAATTCCTCCTGAGATGTGCTCAAACCTGGTGACTAACACAACAAACTTCTTACTGCTGTACTCAGCAACAAGGGTTTCACCACCAAGTACTAAGTTGTGTTTTGATTGGGGATCAAATACTGGCATCCAAATTAGTTTTTTTCTGGACCTTTAGTTATTGTTCCATCTCTCCCCATTAAATTGAATCTACCTTAAAAAACAGCAACTGTTCATTTCTTTGTAAGTGGGCAAACTTACAAAATAAGCCTTGAATCATATAATTATTTCCCCATTATAAACTCCATTTGCTGTATTTTTGCAGATATTTAACAAAATTCATTACATTTGGGGTATTTACCATTTGAATTGTTGAAATATTAATCATCAATTGTACAATTTGACAGGTTTTAGATGAAAATAAGCAAAAATACATTTGTGGGGGAAAAATTGTAAAAAATAACTATTTTATAGGCACCTACATACAAACATACATGCGCACATTAAAAAACGCTTGTAGTAATAGATTATTTATGACAGCTATTGCATGGGACTGACAACAAAATGACACTCGTGGTTGTTTTGATAATTTGTTAAATTGTGATGGAAATAAAACTTTTGAAAGTAAAGGGCTCGGGCTACTCACCAATCATCTCTCCCTGGTCGTGAATCATCACTGCCAGATCTTTAAAAATCTGGTTTACATCCATGATGTCAGACTGAGGGGAACAGACAACAAGCAAAAATCAGTTTTGGCAGGTGTGTGTACTCCCAGGAAACTTTTTCTAAGGTTGGTAATCAAGGTGAAGTCGGCCACTAAGGCCCTGTTTACAAGAAGGTATTTTTTAGGTGAAACAGAACATTTGTGCTGCGAGTCGGTCGTTCATTTACACAATGATCGAATTCTCTGACACCAAAACTTTTTGAACCCAGGTTTTTGGAATCGTCCGGCATCCATGTGAAATCACACATGGACTACAGTTAGCTGCAATCAATATTTTTTTCTGGGCTTTGACAAGTAGATAAACAACAGTAACAATGGCAGATAGCAGAGTGCTGTTTGTGCTGCTCACCCTTTGTAACGTGTAGCAGCAACCCAACTTCACTGTAGGTCCAAACAAACGTTCGTGTATTCACCATTTTGGATGGAACTGGCTTCATGCTTTAGAGACTGAAGTGTCTGTGTGCTTACACGTGTTGAAATACAAAAATCACAGCGCCAGCTTGTGACCTGGCATGGAAACGACAGTAGATTCAGGGAGCACTGCACTACTGTGTAAATATGTAACTTTTCCCCAATCAAAGTTGGAAAATCTCTAATGTTTCCAGGAGACCGTTCGTGTGTAAACAGGGCCTTAGTTATAAAATAACAGATCATCTATTAAAGAATGAGTAAACACTCACCTCCAGCTGTCTGATGTTGGTTTCTCTCTCCTTGATTAGTTCAAGGTCCTCCTCTGTGATGCCAACATCCTCTGTCTGGGCTGTCATCTGACTGAAGTCCTCTTGGCTTTACACACACACACACACACACAAAATAAAAATAAAAGTAAACGAGTCTGAAGCCGTTTGCTTTTCATTAGTAAACTCTTTTTAGTACAAGGTGTATGTTAATCTTTTCTGTGCTCAGGAGCGTTTATTTGGGTGTTTGTAGTGACCCCAATCTCAGAAACACAAATCTGTCATTTTGTTTTGTCCTACTGGGTTTTAATCTGAAATTAGAAGATTAGCAAGAAAATGAAGTCTTATCATTTCAATAAGAGCCAAGGACTTTACAATCAACAACCACTTTACTGATCTGAAAGTATGTCAAAGAACGGAGGCCAAAAGGAACACTCAGGTATACAACAAAAACCACTGACTCAGAAAACATTATATATCCACAATCAGAACCATTAGTTACACTCTGAGGGATCAGATTACACCACCTCAGACTGTACTACAAGTAAAACATACATATGAAATAAACTTTACATCTCCTACATGCTGGATCTGTTGCCTCCACGACCCGACCACGGATAAGTAGAAAATGAAGATGGAAATCTCCCATCTATTATATCATTTACAGAATTTCCAATTTGTCAAAGTTTTGAGTCTATATTTACAAATGTAACTTTTATTACCTTCTCTGTGATGGAGTCAGAGTCACAGCTGGAGATAAAGGTGATCAAACTGAGCTTTTGACTATAATGTATTTATTAATTATGCAGGAAATCAGCTTTGGACAACATTCCTGTATGTGTTTATCAAGGAATTAATTATAATAGTACATTTTATTTCTAAATACTTTTACCACTGAGTTTCAATACTTGGTCCACATTATATTGGTGTCTTTTATTTGTACTCAAAAGTCCCATTTTTGTGTTTCATGCTAGAAAGATCAGTGCATTGCCTTAAGAAGTTGGAATTCTGACTTGCATAGTTGGAGACTCCTGATCAACATCAAAAAAGTTGTAAAGCTGCAGAAATAAACTTTTTATTTCCACTTGTGTCAGTGAGTTTCTCTCATACATATTGCTACATGCTTGTATTGGTAACAGTAGTTAGACTGGTTACCGACACAACATTAGTAAAGTCTGCTGGTTTGTCAAGTTGCAACTTGAACATGGATAAGTTGAATGTGACGCCGTTCTTAGATCTGACTTGACTACATGAACACAGCAGAAGTACTTCCAGACACAACAAAATTCACTTACTTATCAAAAGAGACAAGCTTTTCCTCCCGAAAACTGTCTTCAGTCTGAAAGAGAACAAAAAGAACTATTGAGTCAACATGAGTTAAAGAACTGAAGCATCTTTAACTTGAATTCTGTTTTTGTGTGGCTACACAAACTCAAGATGGAATGTTTTTTGTTTTTTTTTAACTTTCAGTTTGGCCCATTTGTTGTATTAGACTTTAGTACCTATTTTGTAGCATTTGTGCAAAGTGAGTTTTTAAATCAGTCATCCTGTTTCCTCTGCCTGCCACTTACTGATAGACGGGAGCCAGCTCTGGCTCTGGCTATCGACTCCCTCTCTTTCTCTGCGGCGCGACGCTGGACTGCTTGGAAGTTGTTGAGAGCTGCTGAGAAATCATTCATGAGCCGGTCCCTCTGGATCTTCTGCTGCCTCTGGATACCAAAGAACACACAAAGATAAACAGATGTAGAAAAAAAACTTTAAAAATAACTTTAGGCATCTTTAACTTGACTCTGATAGTTTTTAATGTAGGTATTGAGGTTAAAACATTGTTGTCTTTTTCTTCCTGCTGCTCCCTTTAGGGGTCTCTACAGAAGATCATCTGCCTCCACCCAACTATATCCCAGCTTCCTCCTCTGTCACTACATCCACCAGCCTTCTCTGTGGTCTTCCTCTTATCTTCCTACTGGTCAGCTCCATATTCAAAATCCATATTCAAAATCCTTGTCCCTATCCCTCCTCTGCACGTGTTCAAACCATCTCAGCCTCGTCTCTAAGTCTGTCTCCAAATCTGAGCTGTCCCTCTGATAACTCACTTCTAATTGTGTCCATTTTGATCACTCCAAATCTTGTAAACCTTCCCCTTCAGTCTCACAGCCATCCTTCTGTCACAAACCAGCCCTCACACTCGTCTCCATCCACTCCACCCTGCCTCCACTCACCTCCAGTGCCCGCTGGCTTTGGATGGTTGACCTCAGGTCCTTAAACTTCTCCACTTTCAGTACCTCTCAGGTCCACCTGTCTCCCTCTCATTCACACGCATAAACTTTATCAAGCTTCTATTGACTTTCATGTCACACCTCCACCTCTCCAGGCTCTCATCCACCTGCTCCCTACTCTCACTACAGATTTGCTGCAACAGATTTTAATGACAATGTAAAATATTCTGAAACTGTAAAATAAATTGCAGAAAGAGGACCATCTTTTAGGTTGATTTTCTGAAACCAAGCTGGTTTATTGACCAATGACTAAACATTCACAATCCCCTACAACACGCAGACATTTTACTCCCCCCCACCCCCACATGTTAATTTATAAACAGTTGTGTGCAGAAAAGAAGAGGTGTTTACTTAACCACTTTTGCAACATTGTGCATACATCAGGTTTGCTATTGATAATCATTGATATTTAAAAAAAACAACTATATTTTAATGAAATGTACAAGTGCAAAACTTCACCACATCTTTGAAAAAATGATGCTGCTCTTCAGTGCTGATAGGCTTATTGACTGTAAAAATGGATTTAAAGCTCTACACATTTTCTGACCAAACATACTCTGACACTTACCTGCTCTGAGGGGGATGAGGGCAAAGGGATTGACCCCAACTCCTTCAGGTGCTTGTTGGTTTCTTTTGCAAGCTGATTAGTATAGTGTTGTATCTGCTGCCTGTAAAAACAACAGTTTTAATGAAAACACAGCATACCAACAGCATAAAACAATACTTATAATAAAACAATGTGTTCAGTTTGACAATAAAAAAAGAGTAAATTAGCTCTGGCTTTACTAGAACGGTCAGATTGAGTTAACTAGTCAACACCAGCTCTGTGTGTCTGTGCTTTTATCAGCTGAAAGACAGAACAGGAGAGGAAAGGAAAGAATGGTTTGACGTACAGACGATCCTGAAGTTCACTGGTGTCCTGGCTGGTTCCCAGCTGGCTAACCATGGTCTTGATCTGAGCAGCTGTCAAGAAAGTAAAATAACAACTCTTGAACTCATCTGGATCATGGCACAGCTTTTCTGCAGACAGAGATGTCGTAGCACACCACAATTAAGGAGACAAACAGCTACAGAATTCACACCACTGGAGCATGATTGGATCTAGGTATGACTTTTATTGACAAAGTACAGTTGTTTGGAGTACTTAGGAGTAGTTTACATCTTACCTGAAGCAAACAGTTGTGAATGTGTTCCCTTTTTAGTTACAAACATACCAAGTTAACTAAAGCTTGATACTGGGCCACCAGTTGTTTTCATTGTGTTATTATTCAGTTTCTTCTCCTCCCTGAATTCCTAAGTTCTTAACTTGATTTATTGTGGAGTACTGAGCATTATAGTCAGCAACATAACTTATATAAACATTTACAACAACAATCTACATACTGCACGTAATTTCTATTTTGAAAAATAATAAGCTTTTCAAGAAATGTAAACAAACCCATATCCTTTTTAACCAACCTCCTTAATCTTGACATGTGGGAGACAAATTAAAAATGTTTTTTCTTAAACCCTTATTTTATCAGAGCATTCATTTTTCCTTTTTTATGTAGAGTAGTGGTTGGGAATAATTACAGGGCATTTAGGAAGAAGTTTCACTACAATAAGTGAATAAATGAATCAAATTGAAGGAGTCATTTTCATTATTGTTTCCATCTGTGTCACAGAAGATGGGTTGTCATGTTCATGAAAACCCCAAAGCTCAAAATATCTAGGTAACAAAATGCAGAGATTTGTTTGGAGCACATTGGACCTATTAGAGAACTACTGCTGAAAAACAAAAAAAACACAAAAAAACCTAACTTATGAACTTGTAAAAATACAGTTATTTGAGCTGCCCCTCTGGCTTGTTGTGGTTTTCCAGACAGTGGTTGAGCAGTAAGGAATTATTTTGCATAGAAATACAAGAACAACAAAAACACTAAAGGACACGGGTATCTTACAGAAAATACTGATGGTCAGCCTGGGCTTGCAGAAGTGAAATGTTAGGTTTGAGGTTTGGGGCAGAGCAGAATGCTTTCGCTTTTACTGATCCAAGATGTGAAAGTCTCTGACAAACCACAAACTACAAACAGAAAAATCACCTAAAATTTTGTGTTTGGCCCCTCTGGAAACAACAACAACTACTGAGTGTCCTTTAATTATTCAAAATGTTTCTTCTAGAAATATTTGCTCAGCACTGATCAATCTTGAAGGAGCAGTTTTATCTTTACAGCTGATGCCATTAAGATCCGTACGCCTGCAAGTGTAAAGGTCCAAAATGTATTTTATAAGCACAACTAAAGTATTTAGCTGGTCTGCAGTCTAAAGCGCTCTCCTGTGAAACTATAGACACATCATGATAAAGACATTCACACAGTGACAACCACAGACTGTTAACTGTGTTAAATGTTTTTAATCTCGCTGTGAAGCACTTTGGTCAACATTGTTGTTTTAAAATGAGCCATATAAATAAAACTGACATTGACTGTGCTGCGAATACTGAAACAGTTTCTATGACATGATAGAAAACCTATAGTATTAGGGTGTGTGAAGTAACACTGACAATTTTATCTCATCATTAACAAGATTCATATTCATAATACAACTAGTTAAATGATTCTTCGAACACCAGTACTTTGAACAGCGACCAGCAACGACATAAATACAAATACCTACAAAGATGTTTTTGGATATCAATGAAGAGCTTGATGGGATTCCATTTTAACCATAAAACAGGTGAAATAAAAATATCACTAGTAACAACTACATTCTAGATACTTTAAATGTTTTTCTTGACTGGGAATGTTACATCATCTTATATTTAGGTATCTGATATTTAGTTTTTCCTAATGTAAGCTTAGCTTTGGAGACCTTCATTAGGAATAATTTATTATGGTCATCCCTAATTTCAGTTTTAATGTGTAAGAATGTTATTCTGACTAAAAGGAACTGTATTACTGATTTATAAAAAAGATCATTAGAGACAGGAGTATGGTTTGATTATATGTCACAAGAACCTACCATACAGAGAAATTTGCTAATTAACACCTCATCTACCAAAACTGAACAACTTTTTTGGACGACTGTGTCTCGTGAAAATTTGATAGATGAACTAGTTAATTTTGGGAGGGTGAATTTAGTTCTGAAATTTGAAGTGGTGAACTCTAAAGATAAATTAACTTTAGTCTGTGTAGCTCCAGTGAGGGGTGAACTTGCACAACAATGTCTATAGTATGTGTGGAAGAGTTTAATCCAATCCAATTTTTCAGCAGACATCAAGCAACGGCAACAAACTACTAAAAAAAACACACGACAACTGTGATATTCTGGATAGATGGTAATTATTTGTATTTCCCTTAAAGCTGAACTGAAATCAAATCTCAAAAATTTGACATTTCATGAATGTTATTTAGTCAAACACATCCACACAACATTCCAGGAACCCATTTTTCTGACCTAAAAGTTAAATAAACTGTTTTTAGCGTTTAACTCAATAATTTCCAAAGTGGTTGATTTGTGGGGCGGAGTTCCGTCCTGGTTCCTGATGAACGCTGTGCCCCAGCCGGCCAAGAATGCCGCTACTGTCTTGTTGTTTACTAGTGGAAATGGAAGAAAAAGCCTTTTTTGAATACGAAGAAATGCCAGAAGACTTCGTGGGAGTAATGGATATACAACCATACCAGTATGAACCTGAACCGACGGCTGGATCTCTGGAATCAGATTAAAACTCTTCAGATTTGGATTCTGATGATCACCAGGACCGTCATGGCCAACAAAACAACGTGCATAACGACCAAGTTGGGAACGTGGAACGGTGAGATCTGATTACCCCCAGATTGTTGTCATGACATCAGTACACAACACTGCAAATCAACATAAAGATGGCAGGGGAGAGCTAATGTTGCTAACTCAATGCTAACCTGATGCTAAACTGATGCTAACCAGATTCTAACTTGTAAACAATGTGAGCACGCTTCAGAGTAGCGTTTATAAACTCTCACACCAGAGTAAACTAATCAACAGCAGGTTCAGACTCTGACATTTGTTT
>JAOXNZ010000177.1:20515879-20528433 GCA_028566095.1 Kryptolebias brasiliensis | reverse complement strand
ATAGTACAGTCGGATTTAGTAGATTATAAAATGACATGTAGAAAAAAAGTTGTCAATTTAAAGAAACCAGCAGATTGAATCTCCACTTTGACGCAGTCCCCCTCATCCTGAGCAAGCATGGGGTGGAGGGCAATAATGGAGAGGAATGACTTCCTTTTAACCACAAGGAACCTCCAACAGAAGCAGGACGGGCAGCCATCTACCTCTACCGACTGGGGCTTGAGAGGACATTAAAGAGACACAGAGGAATACAGAAGGCTTGGGCCAGGTGTGGTTTCTTTGGGAAGAACAGAGAACACAAGTTAATAATAGCAGTAATTAAAAATACAAACATGGAGAGTAGAGACAGTAAAGACAGCAGCAGAGGGAGGAAATGTGCTCAGTTTGTCCTCCAGCAGTCTAAGTCTATAGCAGCAGAACTAAGGAATAACTCAGGAAACCCAAGCCATCCCTAACTATAGGATTGATCAAAAAGAGAAGTCTTAAGCCTCGTCTTAAAGGTAGACAGGGTGTCAGATGGAGTTTGGTTGCTGAGAGCTTTGTATGTTAGGAGTAAGATTTTAAATCCTAGTCTGAATTTGACAGGGAGCCAATGGAGAGAAGCTAAAACTGGATCTCCCCTCCTAACTCTTATTAGAACTCTGGCATTAAAGCTGCTTGTCCACCATATCTGGGTGGCTGACAGTAGCTACTGATGAATCATTACACATTAAGCAAAACTAAAGAGCATTCTGTATCCAGACTGACCCACATGATTCTCAGTATACAACCCCCTTTAGCATCAAGTCTTTCTCCATCAAACTGCACTTCAGTCCATCAAAACACAAAGATTTACTCTTCTGTGTGTTTTTGTATATATATTTATAACACTGTGCAGTTGGCCCAAGAGTAATTAACTGGAATAGTTTAATGATTGAACCCAGTGTTTTGTAATATTCTGAAACTTTAGTGAGACTCATCCCTTCATAGTGAGTCAGCTGTGACATATCTGTTGTTAATCGGAGGTTATATTTATTTGATCCGATTAAGTTTTATGTTCGTTTCAGATGAGTTCTTTGGTAGGTTTCTGTTATGGACAAAGTTTGTTGTACCTGAAATGGAAAATATTGAAGGAGAAACAATAGATGAAGTTGAACTGGTAAATTTAGTGTTTCTATAAAAAGCCATTCTGATTTGACCCATATTTTTATTATTAATGTGCTTGTTCTTCTTAAGACACTACACCACACTAGCAGCCGGCCTGTTATGAGTCACATTTCCAGCAATAAAATCAACTTTAATCTTTTTTCTTCCTCTCTATTTTTCCCCTTATTCCCTCAGTTTATTTGAAATGAAATTTAAAAATGTCAAAAAGTTGCTCATTATTTCACATGACTGGTGGGGACCTTCAGTTTAAAAGTTTGTGTTTCTCTTCAATTAGAATCAAGATGTTTTGTATCTTTAAAGGGATAGTTCAGATTTTCTGAAGTAGCTTTTTGAGGAAAGACTATGATCAGTGACTATCTGACCTGCTGTAGATAGCTCTTTGAACAACCCCAGTCTGAAGAAACTGCTAGTCTGAGACCAAAGTGGATTGCTTCTGTCCTAAAACAACTCCAGACGCAACAATCTCATAAACGTTCATGCAAATTCTTTATTATGAACCTTTAATTCTGCATTACATGGTTATTTATATTGAATCCTATGGTTGCAAGCATAAACAGTGGCAGCAGCAGCTAGCTTTAGCACTTCCCGTGCAGCCTTCAGGCAGGAATATCAGAATATTGTTTTAGGGGAAAAAAAGTCAAATAACACAAAACTGACAGCAGTGTAAGAGTTTATAAAACAGCATTTGCATGAAAAGCTGTATAAGTTTATAGGCTGAAGTAGTTTGAAGATGGCAGCGACACTCAGACTAGCGTTTAGCTCATCATCAGAATTAATCCCTAGCAGGTAAGATTTCATTGTTCAGACCTTTCCCACCAAAACCCATTTCATTATATCTGGAGCTAGTGTTCCTCACGCACAACATTATTAGATTTTATAGGACAAAGGTCGTTGTTGGTCGGTTTGTTGTTGTTGTTGTTTTTTATCTCATGTTCTTAATTGAAATGGTTTTATCTCCGACAGGGACAACAAAGGGAGAAAAAAAAAACTTGTGCAGATGTTGCAACTTTTTAAATGCTCTTCCTTCTTAATATTTTAATGGAACATCAACGTTCGGTTCCTGGCTTTGTAAACGAAATACCCAACAAGTCAAACTTGTTTCATATTTACTGCATTCTTTTCAATTCAGCACGAGGTATCGCATTTCTGAAGTTCGGGCTCCTGCAGAGACGTATTCAGAGGCTGAGAATGAAACATTTGCATGAAGTAATGAGGACCCCCACACACATTTTTTCAGGTCCTTTTATGGGGGGTTTGTTTAAAACCGGTGAAGTTCAGGGGCAGGAGTCTGGTGGCACAATGGCAGCAGAGGGTGGGGAGAGTCCCTCAGGCTGGACACATTTACCCCCCCCCCCCATCACTAACAATCTACATATCCATTCCTGACCCGTGACTGTCTCATGACCTCTGAGGGTCCGGAGGTCTTCAGTGTTAAATACAATAGAGAGCGTTTCTTGCCTATTCTATTCCTTAAAAAAATCTCCTAATAGTCCCATTTCTGCAGAAAAGCATCTGTTTTTTTAACTTCATCTTCATTTTACTTAAACACAGGTTCAGCGAATGGTTTCACTCCTTAAAGAATTGATTACCGCTGTTTGGTTTTGACTCATTGCTTGAATTCCTTTTTAAAAAGAAGTTGTGTTTGGTGCTAACAGATTCTTTCAAATTTAGCAAAAACAGTTTCAGTTAAATGCAGAATTTCCTACCTAAAAACAAGAAAACAAGAAACTAAACAACAGAATGGCATTCCGGTATAAAACTGGGATTTAAAGGGAATTTCAAATACTCTATTTGAGCCCAAACTGCATTTGTCCTAACCCTAACCAGGTTATTTGACTCAAAAATCTACTGTAAATAGTTTTTGCACCTTCTGAACGTTTTATCAGGAAGCTGCCTAATTCGAGTAGTTGGAGTGTGTAAAGAAAAACTAAGTGAAAGAAAAAGAAAGCAGTAAATGAGTTAAAGCAAAGATGTAAAAAAGCTGTTTAAGTAAATCTGGGTCTTAGTTTGTTGTTGACTCCCATGTACCTCAAGTTTTTTCTTCTCCTGACAATTTTGTGGCTAGTTTAAAAAATATATTCCCACTGACTTTTGCACCAAAGTGAAAATATTTATACAACTCATAGTTTGGATTACAGACATTCAGTTTGTTAGGGGTCTGTACTGACACTAGCTGGGTTGTATTTAATGGTATGAGGACAGCATAGTATTTAAGAGTCCTTAGACCAACATGTAATTATGATCTGATTAAAAGTGGTTTTCTGAGCTCTGTCTTTGTGGCTAAATGAACTACAGCTAAGAACGTCTGACCGTCCGTTTGTCTCTGTTAAAAAAGACAAATGTGTGTTAATATCCCGAAAGGAAAATGTTATTTTTTTAAATAATTTCAATGCACTTCTTTGTCAATGCACAAATAAACCACACCTTAACAAAACCAAAAAGAACATTTGTTTTAGGCTATAAGCTGCCTTATATAGTTCGCTTATGACACCAGCACAAGGTAAAAAGGTTAAAAGGATAAACCAAAACAACAAAAAACAGCTCCACAAACACATCATTTAGACGCCCTTCACACTGGAGGACGACCCTACTACAATACAAAACCACGGAGATGGTCTCTGTATGGGTTTGGTCTTCAGGGCCTCAGTAAGAACACTGTGGGCTCCTCATCATGTGGGATAACGTGGGGGAGGCTGTAGTGGGGTTTGAGCATCAACGAAACGTCCACAGCGAGGTTGTGGTGGCAGCCGTCAGTGTTCTGCAGTTCAGACCTGCTCCTCAAACGCAAACACATCTTCTAATGTCTGCAAGGTTTAAAATCTCCCCAAAAAGGACCTGGACCTTGAGCTAAAACTAGGCAAATTCATATTTCTTTCCATTACATTGAGAAGCTGATAAGTAAAACAGAAGTAAAAACAAACGTAATTGTATGTAAATTGCACTCTATGATACAAGGGCAAAAATAAATCTATTTAATGTATTTCTGATCAATTTAAGGATGTTGTTTTTTGGCTTCTCCAGTTGTCCTTCAGAGTGAAGTATTCCTCTGCATCAGTACTTTACAAAATAATTACTTTAATGGATCTTGCCATGACAACCTAAATTATACATTTCTGACTTTTCAAGCAGAAATGAACTCTAATAACAATGCCTAGACAATGCAGTCTCTCGCTCCCCCCACTCCATCTGCCTGGTTCAGAGCAGGCTGAATTTCATTACTAGGGATGAGGGAAGAGGGATGGGAGGATCAGGAGGTTATGAGGCTCTATCAGCCCCTCCAGACCCAGGTGACCAGCAGAGCTGCCATCATCTGCTCTGACAGCATCTGCTGAGTGTGAGGCTGACCGTCACAAAGGAGGCAGATGCTCAAAGTCTTGATTTGACAAACAAAGCTGCTTCATCTCCAATGAGTAGAAAGTCAGTTTACCTTTAAATTCTATGACAACACGTCTGAACGCAAAACATCATTGCTATTTTTCCTATATATTGATATATCGATATATCTGGTTGATGAAATTAGGCAAGCATAAAACAGTTCTGACACCACTAAATGTGCTAGCAGTGCATTATGAGTCAAAGTTAGCTCTCATTTTTGTTTAACTTCAGCACCTGTGTGACAATGATCACATATTTACAGGACATTTAGGCAAAAACCTCCTAGCCACACACAGTGGGTTTATGTTCAAGTGAATTCATTTTGAAGGGAGAAATATATGTTTTTGCTCAGACAGATTTGATGGCTGGTTGCATAGGCTGACAAAATATTGGACTTTAACACCAGACACTGCATTACTTTTCTAAAGCTAATAGTAATCTTTCTTCACCACTGCTCTCGTAGATTTGGTCAGACAGTTTAATGATAAACCTGTTTTATGCTGGCCTAATTTCACCAACCAGATATATCTATATAGATATCTATATATAGATATCTATATAGATAGATATAAGAAAAATAGCAATGATGTTTTGCTTAAACCTGAACCTAGCCGAGTCAAATCAAAATCAAGTAAAAGTATAGTCAAATCATGTTAAGACATTTGGACATTTGCCATAGTAACTTTTAAGGATTTATCCAAGTCTGATTTATCCACTGAAAGCTTTCCTAAAATAAGTATGTCATATGTTTGGGGTTGGGTTGGATATTTACACATAAATATAATTTACTGTATTCAATGACATCTCAGTATCATCAAGAATAAAACCCTCAGTTTCCATGTAGGCAAACATTGTCAGTTGTTTCTTGGAACTGAAATTCTTTAGAGAAATGTCCAACTATGAGTAAGTTACTGTAAGGCGGAAGTGATTCGGTCAAGACATATCAGTTGGCCGTTAATAAGTGCCTACTTGTGTACTTGTTTGCTGATTTGGAATCTTGTAGGTGCAGAATATAGAACCAGTAAATGGAAGCATCTCAGAACAAGTGCCATCATGTGGTTTGTCCTTCAAACTTTGACTCTTCTGTTTAAAGTGTTGGAAATTAGTTCATAAAAGGTAATACTATTCACAGTGGCTCCCTCATTTTCCTTTTGTTGTTATAAATCTAATCTAGTTGATGTACTTATTTGTACGCATTGAAAACATTCTCTGATCAATAACATCTGACTTTATATTACTAAAGAGCTGTAGTGACACCAGTCCAAAATCTAACACCATTTGGGATCTAGAAGGTATCCTCGATGGTGGCTGAACAACCATAAGTTTTGGCTGACCAGAAACCAAAACTCCACTGTGACACTGATGAGGCATCTTGCTAGTTCAAGTGCAACACCAATTGTTAATACCTCACAGCTGGGAGGCAAAGCATCTTTTGTGAAGGGTTAGGGTTCTTTGCATATGAGGGCATTAACACCAAAAAAGGACGGAGAGAAAATGGGAAAGTCTGAGGGTGTCGCCAAGGTCATGGAGAAGAGGGGACAAGGGTGAGGAAGAGAGGTTTGGTGGCATGGGAAAGTCACCTCCGAGATGGTTCTGAAAGGACGGGAGGAGGCGGGAGGGGTTGAGTGGATGTATAAAGAGGGGGCAGATGGTGCCCCTGGGTGTATGGTGGGTGACGGAGATTTTAACAGAGGTTGCTGGGGGTTGGGTGCAAATAAGCATAGTCACAATACGATTGTCACTGCTGGCCCCTGTTTCAATTGTGGGGCTTTCAACTTGACCCCAGTGACACTTGCGAGCATTTTCTTCATCATGAACATTGTTGTTGTCGTCTTTGACTGGTTGGCTTGCTGGCATTTTGGCAGATGAAAAACTAAGGACTTACTGCTTTGAGTGACTTCTTGATCTGTTACGAGCCAAAAATCCTTTTGGGATCTAGAAGTTATCCCTGATGGTGGCTGAACGACCATAAACTGCTGTATGTTTTGGTTGAGCAAAGCCCAAACCTCCATAGTGACGTTGATGAGGCATCTTGCTAGTTCAAGTCTTTACATTAGCCTGCATTTACAGTCTGTACAGCTCTGCTATGCTGCTGCATGGCTGTCAACATTGTTCCAGTAGAGACAGATGTGAAAAGAGCTGAGTTCCCAACATTTCCTCCACGCTTTAATTGCTGAGCTCAAAGATGTGCCGTAGTTCTGTGAATTAATTTGCTGTCTGGACAGGAAGATATTTGCTCACTCAGCTGGATTAATATGTTTCTATGAAGCCAAGTCAAGACAACAGTCTTTAACTTTGGGTTATAACTTGCATCGAGCAAACACTGGTGAGAAAAGGTGGTGCTGTAGGCGTTTGTAGGCAAGGACTTGCTGTTTTCTCCTGAGCAAGAGAATGCTTGCTGTGTCTTTGCACACTGCCATTTTTAAAGGACTTGACCTACAGAGCATAAATAAAAAATAAAAAAAAAGATTCTTGACATTTCTGATTTGACTACAAAAACACATCTGCCACTGTTGTTCTCTTTACAATCCTTTGTACATCTTTCATCATTTTCCACAATTTTTAGGAAAATGTATTGGCATTACATAAATAATTATTTAAATACGTGTCTAACTGTACAACAAACTGCAAATTTAAGGCAGCAGGTGAGTGGTAAAGCAAGCAGCTTTTGCCTGTGACCTCTTTGAAATGTATTTTCTTTTCCCCCCACAGGTGGTTGTTTGGCCTCAGAGCTGTCTTTCTTGCTGGAGCCCAGTGATGTGATTGCAGTGAGAGACCACTCACTCATGCTGGACTGTCAAGTGCAGGGCGAGAAACCGATCATGGTGACGTGGCGTAAAAATGGGGTTCCTTTGCCCACCAGCCCGCGGGTACGGGTACTGGAAAACGGCACGCTGTTGATCCAGAAGTTTCAGAAACGCAGAGAGGGGAGTGACGCTGACATGGGCGAGTACGACTGTGCGGCCCAAAATCGTTATGGCCTGCTGGTCAGCCGCAAGGCCAAAGTCCTACTGGCATGTAAGTATACAACAGACCACACCAAAGAAGATAAATACATAAAAATATAAATAATTTGTTTAATATTTGTGCATTTCTTATACACCTATTTTCATTTTTTCGTTTATGCATTCCTTAGCCAAAGAAATCCAATATCTCTAATCTTATAGGATTGTGATAAACATTTGGGTTCAGCAAGTCAGCTAACCTTTTTTTCTCCCCAACTTGTATTACATATTTTTTTGGTTTCCTAACCCTAACCAAGTGTTTAATTATGATCTAAAGTGAAGGTTTTAATTCATATATTACAAAAACAGTAAAAAAAGAGAGTAAATCTGCTGTAGACAGTGTTTTCTTACAGAGTAAAGGTATGTGTGGTAAATTAAGAGGCAAAATCAAGTTTACAGCAAGTGATGAAGACCCCACTTTCTAATACATTTCTCCAATTTCTCCGCTGTAAGAGTTTTTCTGTGAGTTGGTAAAGCTCCAAGTAAAAAAAAAAATAGTATAAAGTTGGTTATCTATGCATCCAAAAAAAAAAAAGTCAAGTCAAATTTATTTATATAGCACTTTTCAGCAACAAGGCGGTTCAAAGTGCATAAAAAAACTTAAATTACTATAGGTAGATGAGGAATAGTTTTCAAGAGAGCTCAACCAAAACATCTTAAACTCCAGTCTGCTTTCAGATTTTTGTCTGGAAGAGACTTTGCTGATAGTTTATAGTTATCTTGAGTCATTCTTGGTGTCTTCTCTGTAATAGAAAACTGTTTTTCACAGCTTCACCGGTAGCAGAGTTTGGCTGTTCCTCACCCATTTTTAAGCTTCCAATAGCTGTTTCTTTTTTAGTCAGCGACTGGGTTTCAATATGCAAATGAATATGATGATCATTAGCACCTGTAGTTGGTCAATCAAACATCAGTGTCTTTTGTGTAAATGTACCTAGAATTGGTGTAGTTTTGAAAGCAAAAAGTGGTCTCATCACATATTGTTGGGATTTATATTTTTATTTTGTCAGCTTACTTTGTTAACTTACTCTGTTAGCTTACTTTGTCAGCTTGCTCTGTTAGCTTACTCTGTTAGCTTACTGTGTTACCTTACTCTGTTAGCTTACTGTGTTAGCTTACTCTGTTACCTTACTCTTGGTAAGGTAACAAACTAGTTGTTTTTGTTTTTAAACCTTTAAATTCAGTTTCAATTTAGTGAAATTCATTTTCAAGTCAATGGATTTAATGTCAAAATACGCAAATACAAATTCAGTTTCTGATGGCACAAGTTTCTGCCCATAACTATGTGTCACCACAGCTTTACTAAAACCAGTAAAACTATAGGTTTATGTTAACTTAAAAGAATCACAGAATTCTTGAGTGTGGTCTTACTTTAACATAGTAAGATACCACAGTGATGGTCTATCAGGTAAAAGCAGCATCTCAACACCCATTTTGATTCTGACCACCATCAGAAATTTTGCCTGTGTGAGTTGATGTGTGCTCATGTACATGAACATCAGTAGTCCAGGAAATGAGAACACCTTTACATTTAAACAAAAAAAAAACTTGGCAAGCAGAACACAAAAGCCAACAAAGTTACTAATGTTACAAATGTGCTTTAGCCAAGTTCTACCAGTCTGTAAAAAGTCTGTTTTTTTTTCTCTTCAGCTCTTCCAAAGTTCCACACCCACCCAGCGTCCATGTTTGTGGATGAGGGAGGCGTCGCTCGCTTCCAGTGTCAGATCAACGGAGTACCTGAAGCCAAAATCACCTGGGAAAAAGACAAAGTGCCGCTAAACATTTCTGACAGCAGGTAACAGCAAGCGCATGTTGACTTCAGCATAGGATCATTTACTGGATTCAGAATAAAATACAGTTACAAATGGACTCTTTCAATTTTAGGGTTTTACGTGTCAAGACTTAACAAAAATGATCTGGTCTTTACCACGTTCTGAGACACTGATACAAAAGTAGAGATGTTTACTCATGATGCCCAGTACTATGATTAGCAGAAGTTAAACTATATCATCACAAACATCTTTTTGAAGAACTGTCAAGCACGGTGGTGGAGGGCTGATGGTTTGGGCTCCTTGCAGTCATTGAGTCGACCATGAACTCCTCTGTAGACCAAAGGATTGTAGAGTCAAATGTGAGGACATCTGTCCTACAGCTGAAGCTTGTACCAAACTGGGTCAAGATGCAACAGAACAAATGATCCCAAACACAGCAGCTGATCTACAACAAACATGCACAAGAACCTTTATTTTAGAATAATTTATACTGGTCAGTACAAAACATAGATTTAAGTCTCTCTACATGGCCCAGATTTTGATGTTTTACATAAAATGTCCACATCCAGTTCTGTAACTCAGAGAATGACCTTGTCCTCGTCCAGGTACACCCTCCTTCCAATGGGTATCCTCCAGGTGACGGGGGTGAAGCAGGTAGACGCGGGGGTTTTCCGCTGCGTTGCCAACAACATTGCCAACACTCGCTACAGTCACGAGGCCAACCTCAACGTCACAGGTAGGTGAACCTTGTAACAAATAAAAATAGAAGGTTTTTCTGTTTACGTAGTTTACACAATATTGCTAGTACCATTTGGGTAGTTTCCATCCCATGCTTGGTCTCTGTGCAAAAATCCCCAGCAGAAACAGGGTTTTTATTTATTTATTTATTTTATTAAAGTTGGGGAAAAGCTTTTTTAGTGCTTAACTTTACCCTCTCAGATAAAATGCACCTTTCTTATTAAAAGTACTTTGGCCCAATATTTGCTCTCCTTTCATTGTGCTGGGTTCACCCTACGTTTCTGTAACTACGTTGATATGTTCTGTGACCTAGTTTTTAGTACTTCTTCTCAAATGTTTCAACTCCCAGTTACAGTCTTAGATTGGAACCATATGACAGTTGCACATTTTTATTGCCCAGGCTCTGTACATCTGACAATGAAGTATGAAAAAAGATGTCCAAAGTATATACAAGTGGCATATTTCAGCTTTAAAAACTGGGATTAAATCTGCAAGGAAAGACATGATAGAACACATTCTAAAACACTGCTGTTATTTAAGACATTTATCTTCGTCTCACAGGAAGTCATAAATTACTGCTGAATCTTATGATCAAGCTGATCAGCTGGTTTTGACCATCGGACATATTTGTTCTCTTGGCACCTGTTTTACTATTTGTGCATTATTCTTTTGTTTCCATCACAATCTTTGATTTACTTCTCTTCCTGTAGCTTTAGAAAATCCCGTACTAAAAATATACTGGACTGTATTCACCCATTCACACACCAATGTGCAGATTGGGGTTCAGTGTCCTGCCCGAGGACACTTTGGCATGTGGGGCCAGAACCCAAATCCCATTGTGTTTGAGATGGAATTCTTCTGCAATTTTTAGCAAACTTCCTCCACTGTATACCTTACAATGTACTGCAACCAAAAACCCACTAGCCCACTGCTCCCAATCAAGCTACACCTTTGATTGGTAGCCAAGCGCTCCTTTTTCCTGAGCCACAGCCACCCCCAACCGAAAGGTGTAGCTTGATTGGGAGCAGTGGGCTAGTGGGCTTTTGGTTGCAGTACACTGTAAGGTATACAGTGGAGGACATTTGCTAAAAATTGCAGAAGAATTCCATCTCAAACACAATGGGATTTGGGTGAAATGAGTCATTCAAAGTCTAACGGGGTCACAGAAAGTTGGATTTTACATGACTGAACTGTCTTCTGGGTGTCTTTTATGGTCTTTCCTTCTCAAACGTTCCTGTTTTGTGTTGTGCTTTGGGTTTTCTTATTTGATTACAACAAAGCCAAACCACATTTTGTACGTGTTGAAACACCATAGCTGAAAGAGCCCATTGTAAGCAAGAATTGGTCTATCTACAGTCAAGACTTACCATCGTTTAAATGACTGGTGCGCTATGAATCAAAAAATATGACAGACATGGCCTCAAGTCTTAAAGAAACCTAAACCAACCAACCAAAACCAGCCTGTAACAACAGAAACTTCACTTTCAGTCGACTTAGTCCAGGTTTTTATGGATTGACATGGCAGTAGCCACTCATTTGTAAGTTTTATTTCAGTATGTTTTATCTCATCCATAATTCCTTAATATCTTGTTTTACCATTCCAGGTGGAGCTCCCAGAATGTACAAGGAGCCCGTCATCCTGTCTGGGCCCCAAAATCTAACCATCACTGTCCATCAGACGGCCATCATGGAGTGCATTGCCACAGGAAATCCAAGGCCTATTGTATCTTGGAGCCGGCTAGGTACCTTGGAGTCTTTCCGCTAGAATTTACAGCATGTCCATGTTTTAGCTTTTATCTCACACTTTTTTGTTCTGTCTGTCCTTCAGATGGACGCTCCATTGGTGTGGAGGGGATTCAAGTCCTGGGGACGGGGAACCTGATGATCTCAGATGTTTCCCTGCAGCACTCCGGTGTGTATGTGTGCGCTGCCAATCGGCCCGGCACCAGAATGAGACGTACTGCACTTGGGCGACTCGTAGTGCAAGGTGAGACTATTCAGGCTTTTTCAGTCTTTGTGAAAAATGATTTTCTCTTGTTACTGTTTATACAACAGCTAGTTATGAGCTATAATGTCTCTTTTTTATTACAATTAGCATTTTGACTAATCATAGCTTATGATTTAAAGTATTTCAGAGTAAACTTGGGGCAGAGATCCACAGATCAGGGGGGACAATCTGTCCACAGGACAACTATTAGTCCTGCACTCCTCAAATTTGTCCTTTATGAAAAAGCAGCAAGAAGAAAACCATTGTTGGAAAAAAGCCATAAGAAGTTTGGTTTGCAGTTTGTCACAAGTCATGTAGGAGACAGCAAACATGTGGAAGAAGCTGCTCTGCTCAGATCAGAGCAAAACTGGACTTTGACCTAAATGCAAAACACTGAAACACTATGCATCACCCTGAACACACCATCCCCACAGTGAAACATGGTGGTGGCAGCAGTATGCTGTGGGGATGGTTTTCTTCAGCAGGAACAGGGAAGATGGTCAGAGTTGATGGATGGATGGGTGGAGCTAAATA
>JAOXNZ010000177.1:20500942-20515779 GCA_028566095.1 Kryptolebias brasiliensis | reverse complement strand
AGACCTAAATGCAACTGAGGATCTGTAGCAAGACTTGAAACCTGCTGTTCACTGAGCCTCTCCAACCAACCTGACTGAGCTTGAGATATGTTGCAAAGAAGAATGGGCAAAAAGATGTGCAAAGCTGGTATAGACTGCAGCTGGAATAGAAGGGGGTTCTACAGAGTACTGACTCAGAAGGGCTGAATACAAATGCATGCCACACTTTTAGGATTTTGATTGATGATTTTCTTTCCACTTCACAGTTAGGCATTACATTGTGTTGGTCTTTCACAGTAAATGACTTTGAAGCTTGTGGTTGAAAAGTGACGACACGTCAAAAACGTTGAAGGGCTACAAATACATTGTCAAGGCGCCGTGGGTTTTATATCGATCTGTCGAACAGTGGTGATATATCAGTTAAAAGAAGAGTTGTGTTTTGTCTATCTCTTCACTGTCTTCTAGGGACTGACATTCTCTGTCGGCTGGCGTGCTCTGTGTTTGGTAGGTCATGCGAGGAGGCATATACGGTCATAACGACAGGCACTCGTATTGAGGGGAAGGGAAGGACAGGGTCACCACCGAGGCTTGAAGCCTTCTTTTCTGTTATGGTTGAGCGAGGCGAACTCAATACGCACTAATGGCGAGGTAAAAAATTATACTGATTTAGTAGCGAAAGAAAAAGAAAAACAAAAGGTTGACGTGGCAGCAAAAACCACAGAGCTTGACCGTAGAGTGGAAAAAGACCACAGGAGCACGGACACTGCAAAGCGGACGGAAAGGAATGAACCAGCGAGGCATGAGTGAACAGAGACCGGTTTTAAAGAACTGAGGGTGAGCGGGAAATGGGTTACAGCTGGGAGAAGATGAGGAACAGGTGAGGTGGGCGTGGCAGGCAGACTGGAGAATTACTGAGCTGAGGGCAGGTGAGTAGTGACAGGAGACAGGAAGCTAAACTACACAAGAACTTAGCTAAACACAGGATGAACAGGAAATTAAACAGAATTACAGAAACACAAAAACAATGAACCAAATACAAAATAAACTCAACAATACTCCAATCTCTGACATTTTCACCTTTGCCCTTGGCTGTTGGGGGTGGGGGGTGGAAGACCCTGAGCGTAGGCCTGCTGCAACGCCTGCTGTGTGGGTTCAGGGGGTTGGACGTGGACTCATCCATCACCCCACACATGTCCATACCCACTCTCATTAGCTGTGTTTTAATTGGCCGTCCTGTGTATGAGGGACACTCCAGGAAGGCAAAAATATCTTTTGAAAGGCTTGAGGTTTTTTTAGCCATTGTTTTATTTCTTCGTTCTGTGTTAGGAAAATTTCATTTTCAAGTGCCGTTCAAGACAATCATCCATCCCTAAAGACCGGCTTTCTTCCGTGAGCTCCATAGAAACAGGGATTGTGAAGAATTTCACATGTTTAGTGGTTAAGTAGATTATAGTATACACATATCCAATAAATGTAACATTATTACCCCAAATAACTGAAGCACTTTCCCTATTTTTCTTGTAAAAATTCAGAGATAAATTTATTCATATTGGTCATTTTCCCTTCTTGCCACCATTCCTTTGTGCCTTTGTTTCTTTGTCCGGATCAATCAATACATCACTCCGTCCCCTCTCACAATGATTGGCATTACCTCGAGGGGCTGATCTTTAAAATATTCATTAATTTATTGATTAATCTTGTGATCTTTGGGCTCAGAGGAGCTTTGGTGTTTGGTCATTTGGTTAATGTCACCCCACGCGATGTGGCTCGGAAAGCTTAAAGAGACACTCTGACCATCTTCTCAAACACCTTTCTGTGGAAAAGTTACAACCAATCAGCTCTTTGAACGGCCTCACTGATGAGCTAAAGGCTAGTCCAAACGTAACCAAAACCAAAGTGGATTCTTGCCGACTCAATCTCCAACAATTTTAGAGCGGTTCACGCAAACGCCATTTTAGATCTTTACCCCACCATCGGCTACTGAAATGGAACTCTGTGGTTGTTTACAACCGCAAATAGCAGCAGAGGGAGCATTTCTAGTGCAGCTTTTGGTCAATTTTAGGATAAAAATTTAAAAGATTTCTGCTGAAATACCCGTGTGATGTGAAACTGACGGAGCTGCAAAGATCTATGAAGTAGTGTTTGCATGAATCATGCAACTTCTGACCCGCTAATGGTGGCTTGTCCATCCCGACGTCTAAAAGCAACACCAATCTTTAAAAGTCTGCTTCGTGCAAACACTAACATTAAAAACCTTTGCGGCGCCATTCATTTCCCATTAATCGGCTGCATTTGGACCTCCTGTCAGCTCATCGGTCCTGTGCAGCCTCTCATAGTGCCATCTGCAACAAATAGGATACACATCTTTTATAGCTTTTACACACACACAAAACTCACTTCAAAATACCCAGAATATCCCTTTAAGAAGTGCAGAAGGCGTGAAAAGTTTGACTTTTTAGATTCAAACACATCCCAACACAAACAGAAGGGAGGCGTGCTTGCTTTAATGTGCAGTTTAAACTTTATTAACACAAGCTAGAAGCTGAAAATCCAGATTCTTAAAAAAAAAAAATCCTAACAAGCTAGGCAACAACAATCTGGAAACAAATTAGTGGTAATACACTTTAAAAAAAACTATTCTTATATTTATAATGGCTGTATGGTGAACCTTATAGTCAGATAAGTGTTAATGATTAAGGTTTTCTCCCCAAGTGCTACTCATTGCACAAGATCTTTGCTTAAAACTTTAGCATTAACGTCTGGAGTCAACCTTGTTTGTCTGTTAGCGAAATATCTCATGAACCCCTGGACAGATTTGAATGAAACTTGCAGACATGAATTGTTGGATGTACATCTACAGCTCATTAACATTTGAATTCAATCCAGTTCAATATGGCCGCCACAGCTAATCAACATTGAGCAGCACAAAAAGGGCTATGATTCAGTCAATTTTACAGAATTTGTGCTAAGATTTGGCGTGGTAGTAACTGAGAGTCACCCCCAGCACATACTCTGAGTGTGACATCTTATGAGATTGCATGAGTTTGTGGATAATGTTGTTCTCAAGGTTTTGACCAAAACAGTTACAATCTCTCAATATAAGACAAGAAAACTCCGACATAAAAGGTGTTGCGCGATATGCATTCCTTCAAGGAATTCTAGGGCTTTAACTAAAGTGTTTATGTTGTTCAAAATTTGATTTTGTTTTTTTTTTTAAACTGGGGTTTAGTGAGGAGGGATGCTGAGGATTTTTCACACGGTCACGGTCAGGGTCCAGATGAAGAGCCGAACCCACAACATACGGACAGAGACAAAAAAGACGGGGACGTCTAGATGGTCAATGCAAGGTGCAGCTGGGGGTTGCAATGGGAACAGAAAGAGGGAGGGGTTAGACTGACCTGTGACCTCTGAACCCCTAACCCTGACGGAAGGATTAGGGACGTACGTCGATGAAAGGAGGAAGGGGAGGAGGCGGTGAAGTCAGGACGGGAGGTGGAAGGACAAAGGAGTCCGGTCCGATAAGATGGAAGATGGATGACACCCCAGCAGTGGGACGAGGCCAGCTTGGGTTAGCATCGCTTCAAGGGAAACAAAGGACAGCAGACACCTCGAAACAAATATCCCACTTCTTTCTCCGAACAAAGCCCACTTTAATCAACCGAACACCATCAGTAAACATCATCAGTCAGGAATTGGTTCAGTTTCTCAAGGTTTGGTTTTCGCAGAAGACCTTGTGGGACGGAATAATCTGCCTTTTCATGCACTAAAGCGTCTCAGTTTAACAGCGAAAAGCCTTTCACTGTGTGATTTTTCCCAAACATGGCCGCAACGGCTCTTATTTTCTAAGTATATCTGCAGGAAATGCTCTGTCTTCAAGTTCTAATTGGGGTTTTGGTGAAACCCAAGTTGTGTTCCTTCCTCAGCAGTTTGACTCTTAACTGATACACATAAAAACCCCTAAACACAAAAGGGTTTTTTCCCTCAATGGAGTTGTAACCCCACCAACCAGAGCCCGGGACTGATGTTTAGAAGTCCCATTTTGGGGGACAACCCCCCCCACTTCTGATTTATGCCGTCGATCGACCAGCTGTATATAGAGTAGAGTCGGTGGTAGCGCTGAGGTCAACAGATCAATGAGATGCTGAGGGTTGGCCTGAACGGGGGGTGGGTCTCCCAACACTGAGCGGGGTGTCGACGGAGACGTCCTCTCTGGGTGGAGTCAGCTGAAGGGATCACGCTGTCCTTTGGGAATTTAAGCGCCACTTTCCAATACAAAGGGTCTAATAGAACACGTTTCCTGAGCGATGCTGTTGTTTGAGGAGTTTCGGCTCAGTAGCTCATGTGAACCAAAAACAAACATCTGTGTCTTTTTCTTCTAACAGCGAAGGTTAGAATGCTGTTAGGATAACTTCAAACGAAGCCTTACAGCTGTTCCCTCCTCTGCTCTCTGTGTCGGAGCTGCTAAATTTGTCAAATAAATAAATATTTCCAGGCCCTACGAAGTTCAGCCTTCTATATTCCCTTTTACTCCAGAAAACAGGCACTCCACAAGGCTCCATTTCAGGAGCTTTTTGTTTGTTTTGCGTATATATTACAGATTTACCTGAAAGTTGTGAATTCTGTGCTAAATGTATGAATTTTTATCTCTCAAGTGCACAAAGCATTGACATTTTATCATGTGACTATCTTTTGTGCTGTTATTTACACCCTGCATCATCATCGTCATCCTCTCTCTCTTTCCGCTCCTCTCCAGCGCCTCCTGAGTTTCTACAATGGCCGCAGTCTGTGTCCAAACCAGCAGGGGGCAGTGCTGTGTTCACCTGCGTGGCTCAGGGTGTCCCTGATCCACATCTAATATGGCTAAAGAATGGCAAAGTCCTGATGCCTGGACAGAATGTCAAGCTGACAAACAACAACAGGTGGGAGATGGCTACTGGTGATGATGAATACAAATGCTTCTTTGGTTCACCTGTTTATCCTCATTCGTGGCTTTTAGGTGGGATCAGTTTATGAAGCCAATGAGGCGTAGATCTGAAGCATCTTAACGACATGTTAGCCCTGCTGTGTGAACGCTGAGCGCTGAATGACTGCTGAAGAAGCTGAAACTGAGTGGGCAAACTTAAGACTCACTAGAAGCTTAAAAAAAAGCAGAACAGTAACTAAAAGTTTCAATAAGGTATAAGCTAGCTTATAATCAAAATGCTAGCTTAAATCTAAAAGTGGCTAAATTAGCAAAAGGCTAGCTAAAAGTATCAAAAGGCTAGCTGAAAGCTAAATACAGAAGAAAGGTAGCAAAAAGAAGCCAAAGGCTAGCTACATGTCAGAAAAGGTTTGCTTAAAGCTAAAGTAGCAAAATGCTAGTTAAAAGCCAAAAGTAGCAAAAGGCTTAACTAAAAGCTGACGTAGCAAAAGGCTAGCTAATAGCCAAAAGTAGCAAAAGCCTATCTAAAAGCTAAAAACAGCAGAAAGGTAGCTCAAAGCTTAAAGCAGTATATGAAGACAAAGTCGGAGCAAGTATAAAGAAGCAGTTCTTTTATGAAAAGTAAAAAAGTTCCTGAATCTCCTGAATGAGCCAAACATTATGACGTTAGAGGAGCTAAAATTGCATGAAGTTACACTGTAAGAATTGTACAGAAGAATAAAAGAACATGAAAACAACAGTGTTAATGCTGAGTCAGCATTCAGTTATTTTAAAATGCTCTGTATGAATTTCTGAGAAGTACAACACGTGCACAGGTGTATCTCTTTACGTGTCTTTACGTGTCTTAGAACAAGTGCTAATTCCTGCATATTTACACTGTCATGAATTGTGGTAATGTTGATTAATGTGCACTGTCCTAATCAAATGAAGGATAAAAATAAAATAAAAAACACCATGCAGAAGACATTTTACAGACCTGCGTTCTACAGATGCACCACTATGTGGCAGCACTGCACAGAAAATACAGATTTCACCTTTTACATATCAACAGACAATAAAGGCTGTCTGTGTTGTTTCTTTAGGGTTCTCTTTAGGTTTTAAAGATCCATGCATGTGTGTACTCTTGTTTCCTGTCACTCTAAGATGGAACATGTTGAACGTTAACCGGTCAGAGCTGTCTCCTGCAGGAGCACCACTGATAGTTTTGACGGAGGAGAACAAACTGTGACGCTGCAGCAGTGTATCATGACGCTATGCTTCACTGACGCGGCGGTGTGTTGTTGTTCCCGCAGCACTCTAGCTCTGACCCGCATTAGCTCCGAGGACGAGGCCATCTACCAGTGCATCGCGGAGAACAGCGCCGGCACCAACCAGGCTAGCGCCCGTCTGGCCGTGAGCCAGGCTAAAGACCTGCCCGCTGCCCCACGGGGCCTCACGGCTCGGCCTGTGTCCACCGGCACCCTGCAGATCACGTGGAGCAGTCCCTCCACCGCCGTCACCGATAGCATTATTGGCTATGTCCTGCACATCCGCAGGATAGGCGGTGAGTACAAGCACACACACATTATGGAGTTTGCTGCTAAAAGTCAGCTTTTTGTAGTATTAGAATCTAATTAGAGGTGTTTTCAATTGTGTGTTTAGAGCCTGACAGTATGGAACTGCAGGAGGCCATCAGCAAGGAAACATTTCAGCACGACGTGACCAACCTGGAAGCAGCCACGACCTACTCCCTCTACCTGAAGGCCTACTCTTCCATGGGAGCAAGTCGGCAGTCTGACACAGTGGTTGCTACCACTCATGGCGGAGGTAAGGACGTGAAACCGGTGCAGAATTAAAAGCTGTGCCTCCACACATCACCCGCCATCCAAAAAGGTGAGCGGTAACGATGTTGCCCGCATCTGTGCGTCTTTGTCTGTCTGTTAGCAAAATATCTCGTGAACCACTAGACGGACTTTAATGACATTTTCAGAAAGTCTTCACTAGATGTACGTCTACAACTGATTCACCTTTGGAGGCAATCTAATTCAAGATGGCCGCCACAGCCAAATGACTTTAGGAAACACATAAATGGCTATAACTCAGTCAGCTTTACAGCTATTGAACTAAAGTATGGTGGGGTAGTAGCTGAGCATTATCCCCAACACAGACTTTGAGCACTAACTGATCGAGAGATATTTTTGTTTAAATTTTAGCATTAACTGTTGGTGTCAACTCTGTCTGTCTGTTAGCAAAATATCTCATGCACTGCTGGATGAATTTTGATGAAACTCTCAGAAAGTATTCATTGGATGTACTTCTACAACTGATTAACTTTTGGAGGCAACCTAATTCAAGATGGCCGCCACAGCTAATCAATCTTAGCAAACACAAAAATGGCTATAACTCTGTCGACTTTACAGATATTGAACTAAAATTAGGAGTGGTAGTAGCTGAGAGTCATCCCCAGCACATACTCTGAGCGCTAACATATTCCCTGAGATCTTGCAATAATGCGTGAGATGGTGCATAAATTGCTCTCCCCTCCACCACATACTTTCAGCCTAACAAATGATCTTAGTTGGAAATGATTCAGCCAGATCCCACCTGTTTGTAAATATGCCTTCCAGGCTTCATTTATTATATATACGGTACTATTTTTTTTTAAGCTTGCTGAAATTAGCAGTTTTTGTTGCCAAATTTTAGAGCGACAGTTCAATGTTGTTGTTTTTTTCTCTAATCTGTTCTGTCTGTTTCGCTTGCGTCGCCTCGGTCCAGTCCCAGCCCCACCCACGTACTTCACCAAGGTGTTGAACTCCAGCGCCGTGCAGGTCCTCTGGGAGCTCCCGAGTAAGGCGGGCAAAGCTGAGGGCTTCAGACTGTCCTACCGCAAAGTACCCCACTCTGACTACCAGGAGCCAGCTGAGTTACCTCCTCACATCAACGCCTACACCATTTCTGACCTTGGTAAGTCAGTGTTTCTCCCTACGACCATTCGGTTACGACAGCATTGGTTTCTCAGACTTTTTTAACGTACGACCCACAAAACAACTGGCAGAGACTCGCAACCCAAAGTATCTTTGGTTTATGTAACCAAACACTGTTCGGGCAGAATCCAGATCCTGTTATTCTACTAGGCAGGTAGAGCTTTATATTTTATGTTATATTGTGTTTTTCCGTTGCTTTAAAGCAGACATATTGATTCCACCAACCGTCTCTATCCTCGCATAACTTTGCTTTTTATCTCTTGGAACAACTATGGTGAAGACCTGTTCTCAGCAGTCATTTTAAAGTTTATTTGAATTTCTGGAAATCATCTCAGGACCCCAAAGTTGGCGCTTCACGACCCACAACAGGGTCCCGAGTCCAGCTTTGGAAGCTAGGTCGTCTCCTTCCCCATCAGTGGCATTTTCAGAAGTTAAAATGAGCTCTTCCTTTAAATGCAGCCATAAATATTTTTCGTCTCTTTACAGTTGAATTAAAACCTTCTGTTGCTTCTTGTGCTCAAAATTCAGGTCATCCGTAAATTCTTTTCATCTCAAAAACAAACTAAAACCTTTTTTTCCCCCGATGCTGCATGGAGCACAATATATCTGTATTTATTTTTATTTCAATCTTTGGGATTAACTTTGGGGATGACCATTTTCTTGCAGCTGACTTCTATTATTTATAATCAATTGAAACACAGTGCCCCCTAGTGGCGGACTGCAGTATAGGTTTAGGTCCATGTAAAGAAAAATGACACATTTTCCTAATTATTAATTAAAATACGCCTCAGATAAGTTTTTATTCCAGGTGTTGACTTCTGTTGATACTTCCTACCTCGCAACTATATGTTCAAATATTTATTTGTCTAATATATTTAGTTGTAATGAGTTATTTGATGCTTTAAAAAAGTATATTTGACATAATTATATTTGATATAATATTTTATATTATATTTGATAAGCATGACCCATCCCGAGTGCTCAGACTCTAAAAACACAACATGGCAGCTACCTGTAAACGGTTTTGTCTTCACTTTTATACAACGGAAGTAGACAATAAACACTATATACATTTAATTATATACGGTCTTTGTTGTGGATCCCTACTGCAGTCTCTACAATAAAAATCCTATTTTTCTTTGTAGTTTTGATAAACAGAGATTACTTTGATGGCCTTAATCAATATCCGCAAAGGAGAAGAATTCATATTAGAGAAAGCGCAGCTCCTAACCTCTAAGTAACCTGGTGTTGGGCTCTTTGTTTCAGAACCGGGGGCAGTGTATGAACTTAAACTGGTGGCCTACAATGGAAATGGAGAAAGCGACTGCTCTAAGAGGCTGGTGTCGCTCGCAGAGCAAAGCACGAGTGAACAAATAACAGGTGAGTGATCGCACGCTGTCCTTTCATTGAGACCTCTACCTGTAATCACTTTATTTACAGATTCCTTAAGATCCCTGCACATGACTTGTCTTCTTAGCCTCATCTTTAAACAGAATGAAATGGAAACATCTTCGTAGCGTATGGGCGACTCGAACAAAGAGTAAAACTCATTTACATAACTTCAGGAAACGCTTTTTATGTTCTGATTCTCTTCCACTGAGATGGTTCCCTGCACCACCGCGTTGCGTTTGTCCTAAACTGTGTTGGATTGTGTTTGTGTGGGTTTTTTTTTAAGGAGGAAACAGTCTGTGCCAGTGCAGGGATGCAGAGGCCTCTCTGGGCAGCATTGTCATTGGTATCCACATCGGCACTGCCTGCATCATCTTCTGTGTTCTCTTCCTCATGTTTGGGTACCGTCGCAGGTAAGGAGCCTGTTTGGAGTCTGTCTTTTCCTGTCTTATGTACAGCTGTGGTCAGATGGTTCCATTCACTCAGTATGGACCCCAGCCATATTAATGTGGCCTTTAAATGATTTGTTTGTACCTTTCTTGTTCTAGTGTGGAATGACTATACAACATACAACTTTGGTGCACAATATTGACTTTTGTATGTATTTATCTAATCTGCACATGGTTATAATTAAACACAAAGACTCAAATAGACACATAAGCCTCCGTTAATATTTGGTTAAATGTCTCTTAGCAAGTTGCACCTGGACCACAAGCTTTTTGTATCATCAAGAAGCTTCTGCCATAGTTTTGACTGATCTTTGACCACTCTTCTTGGCAGAATCGATAGAGTTCTTTTAATTTGATTGGTCCCCTGACACAGACCCAGCTTTTAGTCCACAAATTTTAAATCAGGTTGATGTCGGGGCTTTGGGAAGGTCATTCCAGCAGCTGAATGTTCTCCTGTTTTATCCAATCAGAGACCAGCTCTGATGTGTGTTTGGGGTCATTGTCCTGTTGGAACAGCCAGCTGTGGCCGAGTTTCAACCACCTACCTGATTATAGACCACAGCATGATGCTGCCACCACCGTGCAGCATTCTGAAGCCTGAACTTCATTCCTCAAAACAGACTTCTTGTCATTGTGGCCGAATAATCTTTGTCCCATCTAATCATAAAACGTTTCTCCAGAAGGCTTGTCCATGGGGCCAGCTGCACATTTCAGTCGAGCTGGAGCACGAACATCTCAGTTGTATCGTTGTTTAAACTGATGATCTCAGAATCTGAGGTTGTTTAGAAATGGCTTCCAACTTGTGTAAATCCATAGGTCTCCTTCTTTAATCTTCACTGCGTTTCCCATTGTTGTAAGTTTTGGTCAGGCCAATAAATGTTGCCAAAAAAATCCTTTTTATGCTAGCAAAGAGATACTACCAGCTGCAGTCAATCATGATTACTTAGAGAAGTTAATAAGCCTTGGTATTGTCAGGACCTTCTAGAACCTTCAGCACCACAGATTTAAGTGAATATATGCATATAATTGAGCATGTATATATAATTTTGACCCCAAAAATCCACAATTAATTCAAACTTGTTTTTAAAAACCATTGAAGTTATATATCTATATCTATAATCAGTCAATCCTGAAAAAAGAATGGTTCAAATAAATCAATAAAATACCAAAGTAACATAAGATTCATGCCCCTGATGAGTACTGTAAGGACTGAGATGTACATTTTGTTAAAATAGTCTGTTGTAATTAAGGGAAGACGGTGATAACAGCAATGAAGTAATACTACCACATCTGTCATCAGCCTCCTAAACAGGTATTTAGCTTTGGTAAATGTAGTTCCATAAAATCTATTCTCTTTTTCACAGTCTGTTTTGTAGTAAAAGGACTCAGGACAGTTGGCCTGTACCAAGAATCCATACAGGTCACAATGGCATCCCAAAAGATGGAGTGAACCACCCTGGGATGGACACGGAGGCTCCGGTAATTTCTTCCACACCCGTGTTAAGAACAGCTATAGTAGTAAAGTATTTATTGTGTATTGTTCAAGGTACTATCCCCATACCCTTTAAAGTATTATTGAGCGACAAGCCAATTATCTTTTTTACTGCAAATTTCCTTTGTGTTTAAAGTCTGGTTGTGTAAGTTTCTGGTTTTCCTTCTTTTCTGTCAGCAGGTGGTCTGTCCGGCACATTGCCAGGTTATCATCGAGCAGCATCCCTCAGGGTTTGCTGGCACGGGAACTGGCTGACATTGGTCAATTTTATCTCTCCGCACACACAACCCTGTTCCTTCCCTCCAACAGTCTGACACCCAGTACGCTCAAGTAGTTCAGCTAATGAACTGTGCTTTTTCCTTCCAAACCTGCTGCTATTTAGCTGAATGTAGATTGGTAGACATAGACTAGGAGGGATCCTGGTCTGTCACCCCCCCCCCCCCCACACACACACACACACGCATCCTCCACCTCTACCTCAGACCAAAGCCTATTGCCTCTGTTGCCTGTGCTTTTGCACATGATATGAACAAAAAGCCTTCAGTGCTACTCCAAACAATGCCTTGCAGGATTACTTTGTGTACACCACAGACATGTCACTTTTTCAACTGGGGTCTGTTTCATAACCAAAATATTGTACCCTCCAGGTCCCTCCTGAAAAACTGACATGTGAAAATGTGTACCTTGGTCAAACAAAAAAAAAGAAAATGTGAACTGAAGCCAAATATTACCACATGACAGAGACTTTACTATAAAGCTGATGTGACAGCTTTGCCTTAAAACCAAAAGACAACAAAAAAGGCAAGAAAGTAGCAGACTTTACCATGAACTCTGGATAGAAACTGTGGTCCATTGCATTGCTTTAAAAGCCATTTAGAAAAGTTCTTTTACTTGGATTCTTCTAACCCAAACACTGCCTATCTCCAAAGAAAACTACCTCAGCCTGACAGGAATGTCTGAGCAACAGTTCAGGTTAATGTTTAACAAAAATGTCCTGGTCTTTTTTAAGTGATCTTCTATCGAATAGTTTTCGATAGTTAGTACCTTATCAGCCGTGATGTCAGTCATAGACCTTTGGAATATGAAGAAAGAGGCAACGGTCTTCATCCAGGTGAGGCTAATTGCTAGCCAAACAAGGTCCTGTTCAATATTTTTTTTTACAGGTTTTAAAAACGACTTTTACTGCAAAACAAAATACCCGTGGGAAAGAACGCTACATTAGCTAATGTTAAACCTATGCACTTTAGCAGGACAATGTCTGTTTGGTTTTTCACTGTTTTCTCAACCGAGCTAATTGGTGTTGCTACATGAATGCGCTGAGCGTGGAGTGTGTGTATCGTGTTGTTGGTGCTGAGGCTGCTGAATGCACTGATCAGGCGGACTGATACGCTCAGCATCTTAAAGGAGGATGACGCCCGCATAGCAACACGGACGTTGTTCGGTTGAGAAAACAGTAACAAACTAAACAAATGTTGCCCTAAATTAGTGTATTGGTTTAATATTAGCTAATGTGGCGTTCTTTGACACTAATATGTCATTTTTTAGCAAACGTTGTAAAATAAGCCTGAAAACAATATAAAACAGACCACTGTTTGGTTAGCCATTAGCCTAGCATGTAGGAAGACTTGTGCCCTCTTTCTCCACACTCCGTGCTCTCTGACTGATGTCAAAGCTGATAAGGAACTAATTATCAATAACTATTTGACAGAACATCACTTCAAAAATGACCAGACTATTTTTTTTTCACTTCATAATGCTGCTTCAGTTAGCCTACTCAACAGAAACATAACCGCAGACCTTCATTTCGTAACGTCTTGACCAATGCCAGCCATCGTACCGTGCCAGCTACAAACTCCAGCCGTCCAGAGAGAGCCTAACACGATGACCACCACCGAGAGCAAACTGTGCTGCGCTGGATTCTGAGTTTGCGAAAACCCTATAAGCTTTACTTCACCGGTGGTGGACACGGGCTTTAAGGACTGCCCCGTTCAACCCAGGACATCCTGTGTTTCCATTATCACAGAGCATTTTTTTGGGGGTGGAACTATTCCACTTCTCTGCTTTGACTTTAGAGGTCTCAAGAAGGTAGTAGTAGTGCCTCCATTTTCCCTGCCGCTCTTCCATGTGGCTGTCCATGCCTTTCAAGCTCCCACTTGTCCATCACAAGACACATAGTTGCAAATGATGTCGGCCATGGAAAACATGGACCACGGAGTGCGCAGTGAAAAAGTGGAACCCAGCCATTCAGCGTTCTTTATTGCAGTAGCTTCATCTGCACAAACCTGGTGCGTATGAGTATTAAGCCAAAAGGTTGTTTGCATTGATGCCTGGAAAGGACCTCTCCAGATGCAAGACTGGTTTGGCTGGGACCTGATTGAGCTGGCAGCTGAAGAAGCTTTATGATGACATTTTTCTACATGAACAAAGATCGTCCTTCACCGTGTCAGCCTTTCCAAAAATTTCTTCTATGAAAACCAAGCTAAATGGTACCCAAAGATGTAAACATTTATTGGTTTTCTTTACGTTTCTTTGCTATTTGCTTCAGATGTATACATTTACGTTCAGTTTTGGACAGTTCCTGTTGAAAAAGGGGTCACCTGTGTGTGAAGTGCTTTAACTGAACCTAAACCAAAAGAATTCTGATTATGATTTCATTACATTTTTCCTTAAAGAATATTTTTGAAACCTTTCTTTTGGAAGTCATATTGGGTGCACCCCACCAACAGGAACTCTTTATTTTAGTGATTCAAACGTTCAACTTTTAAAGAGTGACCAAATGAAGATGTGAAATATTTTGAAAGACTTATGTCAGCACTAAGGGACATGTGCTGCTCTTTTATATTAGTTGAATTTTTTGCCAAATATTTAGCTATTTTGAAGAAGTGTGTAACCAAAAAGATTACAATTTTTAACACTCATAGCCTTTACCTTGACACTTCCTCATAACCAAAGCACAGAAAAGGGGATACAAGAAGAAGGAGAGAAGTATGTGTAAATGGTGAACTAGATGAACCCTGAGGACATCAGCACTGAGAATGAGCTGTAAAGTTAGCTTCTTACATGCTTGTGGTATTTCGTTCATAAAAAAAACAAATAAATAACCACACCAAATGAGTACCACTGAAGCCATATGGTTTCTCTTGGTTCTCAAAAAGAAAATGACCAAAGGTTTAACCTCATTAATTATAACCAAAATGCAAAATCAGCCTAAACAAAAAGAGAAAAGAAATTACCCAATTTTTTCTTCTTCTTCTTATGTAAAAATAAAGACACATTTCTCAAAGCTATTTAGGTTTAATTTTCTAACAGAAAATAATGCATTAGTAACGTTCAAATGCTGGTTATCACAATCTTATTATTTATTTTTTTTAAGTTGTTTTTCATTATTCTTAATAAAATACTGGATCAATGGCAACCCTAATACAAGGCTAGACAGTGTTATAGGCATAATATCTTTTATGAAAACAGAAATGAGGCCCTGTCTAAACTACTTCGGTTATTTTTTAACTGATCTTTTCTACTATTCTAACAAAAAGGCTGAAATACACATGCTTCACCACTAGATGGTGAGAACGTGCACATTAATAATATACCAAACAACAGAGAAAAAACATTCTTGGCTCGGCAAAACAATAATAGATTAT
>JAOXNZ010000177.1:20454642-20469988 GCA_028566095.1 Kryptolebias brasiliensis | reverse complement strand
GTGGCCCCTGAGGGCCTGAAGATCACAGAGATCCAACACTGACTTTCAGTCTTTTGTCCTTTGAGCTCAGAGATTTCAAAGACTTCTTAATTTTCTATAAAAGAACATTATTCTGAAATGATTCCACAGAGTGATGGACCTCTGTCCATATTTACTTCTTTTTATACCAGGACCTGTTGCCAATTCATTTATTAGTTGCAAAATGCTCCTCCAGCTGTTTTTTATTCATAACACATATTTATACTCTTGTGGCCTCTTGTTATCCCCGTCCCAGATGTGTTGCTGCCATCAAATTCAAAATTACCTTATTTTTCCTTAAATGGTACAATTTCTTTTTTTAGCTTAAACATTTGTGTTTACTATGTTCCACTGTGAACAAAAGATAGGTTTGAGATTTGCAAATTGAATTGAGGTTGTAAAATCGATGTCGTCTTGTGCCTGACGCTGCAGTAGCTCTACATTGCAGTAGAGAAAACTCTCTTCATGTCACTTTTTGGGTATATCTTGGGAAGCCTTGTGTCTCTTATGTTGTGTTGGAGGGTAGGATGTACTGTGGCTCCAACAGCTCCAAAAGCACAAACAAACTGTTTTCTCCACCATGGCGATAGGTTGGTCATCCAAGTCAACGCTATAATTTTGCCCTTTTAAAATATAATCAGAGAGACAAATACCCTCCAACTCACCCAAAAGCAATTACATGATTTCCCACCTTTCTTGGCGTTAGTAGTAATCCGCTTCATAGCTGTGTGTTCAGGTTCTGATTCTCCCATGCTGATTGTAGACCTTTTTGTCGCGGGACACATGCCAGCATGGGCACCCTGATTGGTCTCTGAGTGATTTTGCCTCATATTTAACACACCACGGTGCACATTGTGCTCAGACACCTCTCTGTTGGAGCCAGCGTGAACTCTCGCTGTAGTTTCAGATACAGTAGCTTTTCTTTTGGCTCGTACAGCGTGGGCCAGCCTTCAGCCCCTCGCGCATCAGCACGCGGTTTTGTTGTCCACCAGTTTTCCAACTGGTCACATCCTGAAAGAGCAACAGTTTAGCAGTCTGGCCACATCAATTTATTCCTCAACAAGGTTGCTAATGACCTTTTGTATGCACTTTAGTCTGCTTTCCACCAATCAACTTGAAGGACCCACTGTTAAGGGTAGTATTACACTGGGCTGTGAAGACTGGTTGGATTGCAAAAAAAAAAAAGAAGGCAAATTTTCCATTACAGTCTCTGATATCTAAATGTTTACAACCAGCGAGCCATGTGGCTGCATTTAGAATGGCCAATTTTTGAAAATTATGGTCTATTTTTGTGCACGTCTTGCAAAACTGTATTTAAGGCGGTGCACATTACTTTGTTGCCCGCTTCCGCCCACATTATACACGCTCCGGCAGCTTCCCCCACGTTTATGATTTAATCTACAAGTTTGGATCATTCATCCATCCATCTTCTAACGCTTATTCGTGGTGGGGTCGTGGAGGCAACAGGTCCAGGACAAAACCTCAGACCTCCCTCTCCCCAGCGACACTTTCCTGCTCTTCCTAGGGGATCCCAAGGCGTTCCCAGGTCAGAGAGAATCCATAATCCCTCCAGGGAATTCTTCCCAGTGGGACATGCCCGAAAAACCTCCAAAGGGAGACGTCCAGGAGGCATCCTAATCAGATGCCCGATCCACCTCACCTGGCTCCCTTCAATGAGAAGGAGCAGCAGCTCTATTCCGAGCTCCCCCCGGATGACGGAGCTCCTCAGCTTCTCTCTAAGGCTGAGCCCGACCGCCCTACGAAGGAAACTCATTTTAGCTGCTTGTAAACGTTTGGTTCAGTTTTTAGTAACTGTCATTGGCTTTTAGACCTGTAGCCTGTGATGTTTTTTTAAATCCACGCTTTAAAATGTACAGAAACTAAATTGAAATGGGTTTGAGACACCCACAACACCTTTGTGACTCCAGAAAATTTTCCTCAAATTGTTCGAACATGTTCAATATTCAGAATATTCAGGCAACAAGACTGCAAACCTCTGCAGCTCATGAAAGGAAGCTCAGAACCCCACGAACATTTCGAGACATGTTGGAGACTCCTTTGTGAATGGCGTTTGTCCAACAGTCGCAGCCCAAAGAGATGTTCGTCGTTTCACCTGTCAGTGTGTTTTGTGGTGGCTGATTAGCATACTTATTGTCTGATATAAAGTACACTTCAACTAGTGGTGATTCCATAATTAAATCAAGTTAGACATCGCTACGATTTACTTTTTTTTTTACATAATCAAACCCTGGTCTGGCTCCTTTAGTACAGTGTTATAGTTTCTTGCTCTTTCACAGATGTATTAATTGGTTGAAAAGGTTTATCTATAGAGTTTTGACGTTATCTGTGTTGTTTTTACCTGTTGCCTTGCAAATGTTAAGGAGGAAAAAGTACAAATTGGTTTGAAAGTTATTGCTCCACTGCCAACCCTGCTGGTGGTGCCATCTCCACCTAAACATTTCAAAATTTGCAATAAATAACTGAACAGCTGTAAGACTGCTCAGTCCCGAGGTTTCATGTCGACTTTTTATGTTCTGATGAACAGTCCCATCAGATACGGGTTAAGCTGACACAACGTTTTCGATTTGCTTGGTCTTGTGTTCAGTGAGGCGGACCGTGCCAGACAAACCCCGTCTCCAGATGTCATCATCCTGTCAGACAATGAAGCATCCAGCCCCAGAACAACACCTCGGCCTGATGAGCGCATGCAGCAGGCCAACCTAGACATGTTCAAGGTAATTCCCCATCGACGCAGCTTCCTCGTACCGGTGCTTTAATCCTGAGTATTTTGAGTCCAGCTGTCAACTTGGGGATCTAAACAGTAGGAGGTCTTGGTTCCAGAAGGAAATTCATGAACGTTTCTCACTTTTTGAAGAAATTCTGTGATCAGCCCGTTAATAATGGGACAGTAATGAGAAAGCAAATAAAAAAATAAATGAATAAAACCAGTAATTTTCATGTTTACTTCTACAGTTTGTGCAACAATTATTTGATTACCTGCTGATTTGGTAAGTTTGATCAGATCCATTTTGTTTTAAATGTTTAAGGTAGTTTGAATTTGAATAATATCAACTAAAAATCCAGAAAAACTATTCCATAAGCTGTTTCTGGTAGTTGGTCACCAGGTTTGCTCACATCTCAGGAGGGATATTAGCCCACTCCTTTTTACAGAGAGACACTAAATCCTTTAGGTTTTTCTTGGTTGCTGCTTGGCTACTCAAAGCTTCAGCTCCCTCCCCAGACTGGACTGAGGTCTGGAGAGCAGCTAGGCCACTCCATGACCACCATGGGTGGTTGATTTTTGGTCACCATTGTGCTGGAAGACTTCATCCATGACCCACCTTCAGTGTTCAGGCTGAGGTTGGAAGCTTCATGGTTTCACAGTCCATGGCCTTGTCTGTTGGCCCCAGTGAACTCATCCTGTATCCTTAGCAGAATAGTAGCCCAGAAGCATAATATTTCCACCGCCATGTTGGACTGTGGGAATGGTGTTGGAATCACACTCAGCGTTTCTCTTCGTTCACGAAACACAGTCAAGATGATGCCAAAGAGCTGAGTTTTGGTCTCGTCTGACCTCAGCACCTCCTCCTAAGGTTTTTCTGAGTCATTTAGCTGACCAGCCTGTAGATAGGCCTTCATAAGGGCCAGGGGAAACTTGTGTATTGTTACCAATGGTGTTCTTGGTGACTTTAGTCTTAACTACTGTCAGATCATTAAAAAGCTCCTCCTGTGGAGTTGTGAGCTGGTCCCTCACCTTTCTCATCATCTTCACCCTATGAAGAAGATCTTGCCGATTGATGGTCTTTTTATATTTCTTCCATTTCCAAATAATATCCGTGGGTATCTGTGGGTCATATGGGAGCATAATATTCAACGATATGCAAATTAGTTTTTAATTGTTATATAATGAGTTGGGTTTTTTTTTCTGGATTCTTATTGATATTGTCTGCCTTCATTCAAATGAAACGACCAAAAAACTAGAAACTGTTAGTTTCTTTGGTTGAGCAAACCTACAAAATCAGCAAAGGATCAAATAATTTCCAAGCATACAGATGCTATCCCCCCTCTATATCTTATTGCAAATAATTTCCAAAAGGTTTGGCCGTCTTTACATCTTTTTAGCCTGTTCTCAAGAAAATGTTTAGTTCCATTTTAATTAAACTCTGGAACAGGCATGACAGCAGTGATTGTTTAGGGCTTTCAGTGGTTTCAAAGCACAGCTCAGTGTATATTGGTATAGGTCAGGATACAGGGAGCGCTCTAAGAAGCTGGCATCCGTTTAACTTGCATGACGTTCTTTACCGTTTCTCGGTGGCTGTGTTTCAGGGTAAGACGGGAGAGGAGAGGCAGCAGATGATCAAAGCTTTGAGAGAAGAGCTGCGTCTGGAGGAGGCTCGCCTCGTGCTGCTCAAGAAGCTCCGGCAGAGTCAGATGCAGAAGGAGAACGTGGTGCAGAAGGTCAGTACCGCCGCCACCACTCGGCCATGTGCGCGCTACACCTTTACTGCCAGAAAACACGCCCCGCTCCCAGGCCTGGAAATTCCAGGCGCCCGTGCACCAAATGTGGGTTTCTTTGCCGTCGAGTGGTAAAAGAGTCACTAACCAAATGCCTGGCCGGCGCCAAACCTAGTGCACGGAGGGCCACAGATGCTGCGCCAGTCACACGTACTGATGCAGAGTTAAACTAAACTCTACTGCTTCATTAATCAGCTCTTCAGACACGACGCTGACATTACTGCAGACATGAAGGCAGGCTCTGGGCTTAAGGGACAGTCATATCTCAAAAAAAAAAAAGAAAGAACGAAAACCAGTGTGGAAAATCTCTGTGGCGACAGAGACAACGCAACTTTTATTTTTGTAGGGACAAACAGAGCGCTCTCCCCCTGCGTGGAGCTCGTTCCGTGGACGAGCCACAAGTGATCACTTCCTGTTAGCAGCTTTAGCATCATTGCAGCTAGCAGCACAGGGAGGTGATGTGTTTATGAAGCAGCTCCTCCATCTGAAGCCTCGTTAAGAGCATCACACCGACACGGAGCTACGCTCACATCGCTCACATCGTCATGATCGGAGATGATCCTTCAGTCTAACTGAAGAAAGACGCTACATTTAAGGTATTCGCCGCAAGTCTTCACCCGACCACGCGGACACGGCCATTTCTTTAAACAAAAATTTGAAATGAATCCTAAATCCATAAAACTTGCCACTAACATCTCTCAGTAGGATGATTGCGGTTGTCGTCTCTGATACGTTCACTTCTCTGTGCTCAGAATGGTTTATTAGTTCAGCTCAGAGCCTTTTTAGTGACAAAAGCAGTTAGTTGGGTTGGAGGGCGAGATAAACACGTGTTGTGAAAAGTGTGAATAGCTGTCACTTTGTGTGCTTTAATGCACGGGTGATGGAAGAGGGTGTTGTTAATTTATGAGTTATTATTCTACCAAAAATTAAAAAACTTAGCATTTTTGCCCAGAATGCTTATTTGTATTATACTCCTTATGTTCTGGATAGTGAACATGGGGAAGCTGTTAGTTAAGTCAACCATAAGAACTTTATTTCCAAAAGAAACTTGTATATAAAGTGGCTGAACATTTAAAGCTTGTTCCAACAAGTAAGGTGTGCTCTAATAGTAGCAAGACCACCTGTCCACTCCCAACCCATCCATCCTCTATATGTTCTTAATCCATTAAATAAACAATGCACGGTAGCGCTATAGCTAACTGGGTCAGGCAGTGATTAAGCTAATTCAGTCAATTATTTCTCATCTCAGATGAAATAAAACATTTTATTATAGACATTGGCAAAGAGCCGATGGGACTTTTGACTGCTTTGCTCATGTGTTAACCGTGAAGGAATAATCTGAAACTTTACAGCCAATCAGAGCAGTTCCTCAGCTTCAACCTGGTGTGAGAACAGAAGTTCCAGGAAGTTAAATACAGACCTTTCTATTGCTGCCTATTTAAGAATTGTATTAATTTAGACAGATTATGACAATAAATTGGTAACCAGTAGACCGATTTTAAAATTCAAATTGTGTTGAATTTGTCTTTAACAGATCTATCTAATGGTATCAAACATGTTGTATTTGATGAGGTTAAAAAAATCAGACCTCTTGCTACTACTAAAACGATGCTCAGAATATGATAGCAGAGCTGGAACTTAAATTGTTTGCATCAATGCTTAGAGTTAGCACGTCTATTGGGGTCCTCAGTTTCCTAATTTCACTGACAATTCAAAAGTTGAAAGAAAAAAAAAAAACCCTAAGTTTTCTAATATTCAGACCAATATTGTTAATGCTGTCAAGTTGTAAATGGAGATTGAGAAGGTGTCAGTCTCATCTTTAATGAAACACACATTTGAGTCCTGGCCCCTGTCATGTAGCCTGACGTCTTTGCTCAGGTTCCTGTGGTCCAGAGCTCTGCGTCCTCCGTTCAGCCTCCTCCCATCCACAGCTCCACGGGCCTCGGGAAGCTGCCTGTGAGGCCGGGCTTACACAACCCCGAGCCCCAGAACCTCCGCACCGCACAGGTACATGTCTGTCTCTGTCTGTGTGTGTCTGTGTGAGTCAGTGTGTGTTTAAATGTGATGGGCAAAGTGGGAGGAAAATGGGTAAGATTAGATTTTCCCTCCTGTGATGTATGTGAGTAAATGACTGAAAGCTGAGGAGCTCAGATCATGTGCTTGTCATCGTTTTCAGGCAAAACCCTCGAATCTCCAGTTTTTGTCGGTTTCATGTTTTTGCATAAATCAGCTCTGTCTGTCACCCTTCACGTGTATTTGTAGTTTTATGGACGTCTGACCATTAAAAGGTGTCAAACAGCTCATGAACACACTTTATTTCAAGGTTTCTGCTCGACCACCGTTTTGTTTCAGGTTAAACGGTTTATTTTTGATAGTTTATCTTTGTTTTTGGTAGTAGTAATAACAGTAATGTTAAACTTGATCTTGAGACATATTTTCTGTGTGATGGCTATATATAATTTCTAATCCTGTTTCTTCAGATAATACTGTGGTACAGCTGTCTGCCAATAAAGGTTTTTTTTTTCTTTGTTAATACGTATAATTTAGTGCATTTTAAACACTTCTAATGTTCTTTTAACCTTTTTTTTAGCTTAAAGGTGCAACAAAAGTTTGTTTTTGTTTTGTGGTTGTTGCATCTCAGATTATAGGGATTAAAATAACAATCTGTTTTTTCTTATTTGTCCTTGGTCAAATGTTTACATTAAAAAACATTTTCTCCAAAATCATCATCAGGTTATTGATGAAAATCTACAAACATCCTCCAGATTATTAAACGGAGAGATTTATACAAATAAAACCCAGCAGAAAAATCATTTCAGATTTATATGTAATGTTAGATCTGTTGGATTGTTGAGGCGTTTGCTAATTTTACTGTAACTCGTGTTTTGTGCTGCGAACAATCATTAAGTAAACATAATAAAAGTAGAGGACAGATCCACAACATAAATCCTTTTGCTGTTTTAGTAAAACAGAAACTGTGCTGACATTTGAACTGTTTTGATTATCTTTTACAGGCACACAGCACGGTCAGCTTTGCTATCGGTAACAGATGTTTGTGTCTGTAAATAAAGCCCACATCTGCTCAAAGTTGTCCAACATTCCCTAATCCAACGTGCTCCATGGTAGCAGGGAGGTTAAAGGTCAACAGGCTAAAAAAACCCAGAGCAACTTCTCTGTAATTCATTCTCCTGAAGTACTTGGAAGCTCTCTGTAAAGTTGCCTCTCTACCGTTTGTTCTTCCTTTGCACAAACAGCTAACTTCAGGTCTTCATCTCTGTCATAAAAAATAAATAAAACTGACCAGTAAAATATTGGAATTTTTTTTTTTTTTAAGTGCTGGTTGGCCAATCAAGTTCAATGAAGATGAAAACTGGCCGGTGCCGACCACGAGCCGATTCCTGCTGCAGGTTTTGTGTTTATCGTTGGCTGGTAAAGTCTGACAGGAAGACCTGAAACTTTCTCATTGACAATCTGAAACTTTGTGTTTTGTTTGAGACTAAAATCAGTTTGAAGGAAGACGAGCTCAGATGATCAGTCCTTTCTGCTGGAGACGTAGACGACCTACAGCTCGTCGTTTCCTTTATAAATACTTGTCAGCATCAGAAAACTGAATTTCTTCTCGCTTGTTGCAGAGATCTGTAAAGCCGCCCAGAGCCTCTGGACTATTTGATCTGCCGTGTGCGTGGATGCAGCTAATGTTTGATGGTCTTTACTCCAGTTTGAGCAGGATGATTCAAGATGCTTCATCTGTTTGATGATCTTAAAGTTGTTGTTTTCTGTCCTCCCACCAAATCAAGGATTGTTACTTTTAAGAGCTTGGAGTTACTCAGTGAAACATATCAGGCTTGTGTCTGAAACTGTTCTCTCATACAACCCTGAAAAGTCCTCACCTGATTCCCTGCAGTTCCTCCATTTAAAATCTTCCTGTGTAAGAGCAGCTCATTGGAAGGTCCTGCTCTGATTATTAGAGAGCCATCTGTTGAAAGCCTCTGGAATGCCTAAATAGCACAAAACTCCTCAAATCAGTGCGAGTGCATCAGTGTTTTTTTTTTCTGTCTGGATGCTGAAAGCAGGCTTGGTGCACAAACGCCACAAGCAGGTGCTGCCACCTGCTGTCTGTCCTACAGAACAAAAATCGCATGGTCTTTTTATAACTTCTGTGTGTGTGTGTGTGTGTAGGGTCATACAGTCATCCGGTCAGCCAATGCCAACCTGCCACCCATGCTGATGTCCCAGCGAGTGATAGCCCCCAACCCGTCTCAGCTGCAAGGCCAAAGGCTCTCCTCCAAATCTGGGATGTCTCGATCCGGCTCCAGCAGCATGGCCAACGCCGTCAGCTACCAGCAGGTATAAATGGACTGATGACTAATGACTGATTGTCCAAAATGCGGGCTTGTTGTAGTTAAAAGTAACAAAACGACAGTTTAGCGTTACTGTTTTAATCAGATAGAATCAAGTTCTGTTGAATATTATCTGCAGCTTCTGTTAAGTTTAGGACTAAAATCACATTTTTCCTGAACTGTCAGTAAACATCACAGGTCAACACACACACTGATCTTTCCCAGTCGTTTTACTGGCTTTTCTTCAAGCCTAAATTTATTAGCATTGTTGACATTATTTTATTAAGGAGGCCGGTGCGTAAGCATCGACTCACCTTTATTACATTGGCTGGTTATTCATCTGTGTAAGTTCTGTTTTTTGATTGGCTGCTCCTCCCACAGCTTTGGAAAACCCGTGCAAACAATGAATAGTGTACTATGACTTTTATTAGCGGTGCGTCATCAGGGTAGAGGAAACTTGGGGGGAAAAATTGGAAACATTTTTACATACAGAACGAGAGGATTTTGGTGAAACAAGTGATTTGAAGTTTTATAGCTCAGACAAACTTCACAGTAGAAACATCTTTCAAGGCCCCTTCAACATTTCTTCTTATTTGTTTCTTTGGTTTGTTTATCACAGTGTTGTTGGTCTTTTTATTGATCATGTAGCCTTTTCATAAATTATTTCTCTCATTAATATACAGTGAGTTAAACTGGCTTTAGGGAAGCAGTCAGAGACTTAAAAAAACAAAACCTCATATAATAATTTATATGGCTAGCTTAGACTGATGTTAAATGTGACAAATGGTGTTTTCACCCCATAAAACTCCATCATGTGTTTGTCAGCTGTTTATTGAGCAGCATTCTTACATAAACAAGTACTGTTTAATTGGTACACATGAATGCTTTATTTTGATTTGACTTGTGTGACATTAACTTACAGTATACAGAACAATAGGACAGATGCAGAATGCTGTATCTAGTAGAAGCTTTAGGAAGCAATTGATAACAAAGCTGCTCATTGTTTTCACACGTGTTGATCAACGGTTTTTCCTCCAGCTTCCTTTGAAAGTTTGGTTCTGCCGAGCTGAGAATATGTGTCTCCTTGCAGGCCAGCCAGCAGGTGGCAGCCTCTCAGCGCTCAGGCTCCAGCGCCATGTACATGAACCTGGCCCACATGCAGGCGGCGGCGGCAGTGGGGGCCGGCGGTGTGGCGGGCGGGCTCAGTGGAGCTTCGTCCGTCAGCCCGTCCACCTTGTCTGGCTCGGCCAGCGGAGCCGTGGGCTCCATGGCCGAGCAGGCCAGCAGCCAGGCGGCCGCCAAGCTGGCCCTACGGAAGCAGCTGGAGAAAACCTTGCTGGAGATCCCTCCGCCCAAACCCCCAGCTCCACTCCTTCACTTCCTGCCCTCCGCTGCTAACAGCGAGTTCATCTACATGGTGGGCCTGGAGGAGGTGGTGCAGAGTGTGCTGGACAGTCAGGGTAAGCATCTGCAACAGTTGAAGCTTGACCATTCTTGTCTCGTTTGAGGCTAAAAATGTGGGAGCTCAGATCAAACTTAGATGCTAAACTAAACATGTTTATTGTTTTAGTTACAGAAGCTTCATCTGCCAGGATCAATGTTGGGTTTTAGTCTGTCTGGGAATTGCCTCCTTGTGATGCTGATGTTGAGCAGCGGGTCACTTTGCTTTCATCTTGTATTTATGTGAGCTGAAGCCGACTGTTCTCTGCAGGTAAACTCAGAGGGACTTTGGCCCGCATGGAGCCCTTCTTCTGTGCCCAATGCCAAACTGACTTCACCCCCCACTGGAAGCAGGAGAAGAGTGGGCGAATCCTCTGCGAGCAGTGCATGACGTCCAATCAGAAGAAGGCTCTGAAGGCAGAGCACACCAACCGGCTGAAGAATGCCTTTGTGAAGGCTTTGCAGCAGGAGCAGGTCAGCACTGATGTATATTCCATGTTCTGGGGCCTCGCCTGTTCTGTAATGCCTGCTTCACACGGCAAGATTTTGAAATTGTCCACCGATTTGCAAAACCTAAGAGATAAAAAACTCAGGTATAACAGGTTTGATCGTACAGCGTGTGGTGTCCAGCCACACGGCAGGAGCAACACACCACACACAAACCGATTTCACTCAGGAACATTCAGATTCCAGGCAGGAAATCCCGTAAAACCCTGCGATACAATTAGGCATGGGCCGGTATGAAAACCTTAGGTAAAAATATCCCGGTTTCGCAGTATCACAGTATTATTATTATTACGGCTCCAAAATGTATTATTTTGAAATGTGGGTATTTAAAAAAAAACAAAAAAACAAAGTAAAACTTTTCCATTGAACACTTGTTTATTTTTAAACAGTATATAGAACATGGAACAAAACAAATATAATAAAAAAAAAAAAATACAGTCCTCACTGCAATCCTAAAACAAATAAAACTGTTTATAGATCACAGGCGTGACGCTAAAATTCCATTCCCCTCTAGCGTGCGCGTTCATACTTATACGTAACGTTAAAATTAAGCTGTGATGATAAAGTTTACATCTAATAGGATAACTGTGTTTACACTGCTTTAATAGCTAAGACAAACCAGGTTATACTGCACAACACCGTTTTCTTTTATTGGCGTAATGTATCACGTTTGGAGTTTTTATTGTGCTTTAGATTCTGATGCACTGTTTGGTGTAAAGATTGTAAATGGTATGCAAACAGAAACAACAGACATCACAGGTACGAACGCGTGTATAAGAAATGCACGTTTAGCTAAAGAGCCCCTCAGGTAAAGCTACGGAGCCACTCAGTACTTTCGCCTTTTAACTTGAAACTAATCAAATAAACACAACCCAAAAACTCCAAAACACTCCTGCAGACAAGTTGGGACCAGCACATTATGCCACAGAAACATGGTGATTTGTTTCACTAATGCTAGATGCTAACGGCTGTTTGTTCATTTTAAAACAGCCTAAACTTTACCTTGAATTTAGCAAAAAGCGATGGGTGGTGCTCCTGAAGATGCTCGATCATGTTAGACGTGTTTCCTCCTCTGGCTGCCACTGTCCCCAAGCATGTTTTGCTGGTAAAGGAACCTTCTTTCTCCAAGTTGCTGACTGTCTTTTTACGGTAGCCAAAATACTCCCATACAGTGGACTTCTTTTAGACGGGGGGAAACGTTCGAGGGACTCGCCTCCTTCAGCCATCATACAACCTGCAGACCTGACAGCAACACAGGGGTGCGCTGGGGTAGGGGTCTTGACTTGTGACACTGCAGCGGCTACACACGACCGGAATGATTTGATATCCGCTCTTTGATGGGACATAAAAAACGCTGATACCGCAGGGACAGTATGATGGAAAATTTGAGTGGTTTTGAAACCGTGACTTTTTCATACTGCGGTATACCTTGAAACCGGTAACCGGCCCGTGCCTAGATACAATCCGTGAATTTAGAGTAAACAAACATGGCCGACAATTTAGAAGCAATGAAAAGTTACCGGGTACATCAATTGTGGTAGCAATTTTGGTCCAACTCCTCTCCTCGTTATTTCCGTTATGATATGCCTTACACAAAATGTTGAACAAACATTTGCGTTGTTGCCACATATCAACCAGTCGGTCCTCCATCTCTGATGTCCACCAGACTTTTGGTTGTGTCAATTTGGAATCCCCTCTGTGCTTACGTCACCTCGCTTTCTGATTGGCTACCTGTCACATTCAGCAGGCTGTGTGTTCGTCCTCGGGGGAACACCACACACACTGCGATATCAGGCCAAGACAATCCAACATGTTGAATTTCCACGATTTTAGATCGGAGCGGTCCCGACGTCCTTCCGAGTGAACCTGATCACTCTTAAGCGATATTCCTGCCATGTGTGTGGTGTGTTAAGAGTCATCCTGATAATCCGGGCGTTCTAAGATTGTCGGAAGGGGGAAATGGGGACATAAAAATCTAGCCGTGTGAACTAGACATTAGTTTGACTTGTTAAAGTGTTCATTTTAGTCGTGGGGAGGTACCCAGGAGCTGTCCTGCCATGAGCTGAGAACACACAGCTGTTTGTTTTCAGTGGCCTTCAGACCTCCTTCATGTTTTCAGTCTTATGTTGTCTGATGCTTCAGTGTTAAAATTGGTTTTATTTCTAATTAATCTACACTAAGTACCCCATAATAAAGTTTTGAACATTTCTTCAAATTAAAAAACTGAAACATCCCATTTCTATAAGTATTCAGACCTTTTTCACCAACGCTTAAAATTCAGCTCAGGTTCCTCCCATTTCTCCTGATCTCTGCTGAGATGTTTCTACACCCTGGTGGAGTCCTCCTGAGGTAAATTAATCTGATTGGACAGGATCTGGAATAAACACACACACACCTCTCTACAGAAGGCTGGCAATCACTGAGCTCCAGGAGGTTCAACCAGAACTGCAGCAAAACACCTGAAAGCTGCTAGAAGGACTCAGACTGTGAGGAACACGATCCTGTGGTCTGATCAAGACTGAACCGTTTGGCCTCAGTTCCAAACATTATATCTGGAGGAAATAAGGCACCGCTTATCACCTGTCCATCCTCACAGTGAAGCAGGGTGGTGGCAGCATCATGCTGTGGGTTTGGGGAACCAGAATGAAGCAAAGTACAGAGATATAAACCTGTTCCACAGAGTTCAGGACCTCAGAGTGGACTGAAGGTTCACCTTCCATCATGACAATGATCCAAAACACACAGAGAAGAAACACAGGAGACGTTTAGGGACAGCTCTGAACGTCCCAGAGAAGCCCAGCCAAAGTCCTGATCTGAACCCTGTCAAACATCTCTGGAGGAACCAGAAAATGGTTCCACCAATGGTCCCATTCAACCTGACTGAGGCTGAGAGGATTTACAAAGAAGAATGGCAGAAAATCCACCATACCAGGTGTTTTTGTTTTCAATTTCTTATTATGGGGTACTGAGTGTAGATAAATGTGAAAAAATGGTTGTATCAGCAGGCTGCAACACAAAGGAAGTAAAGGGGTGTGAGTCCTTTGTGGAGCCACCGTCTGTGTGTTGTGCTTCGTGAATTATTAACAGTGAACCTTCTTTAAATCAGGAGATTGAACAGAGGCTGCAGCAGCAGGCAGCCCTCTCTCCCAGCTCAGCTCCAACCGGCTCGAACGTCTCAAAGACCGACACCATGATCCGACAGCACGCCCTCCGCCAGGTACCACCCGCCTCCGCTCACTGCTGCAGCTTTTTAGGGATAGACGCATAAAGTACACTAACCTGATCTGTGCATACGTTTTAGAGCAAATGGCCAAATATAAAGCAGTCATTTTAGACGATTAAAGTATAAATAATAACAGTAAGGTATGTTTTCCAAACCTCCATTAATCTGTTACAGAATAATAATACAGTTTGAATTTAGTGTTGTTTGAGAGATTTAACTCTTATGAAATACAAACAACTTTATTTATATAATAATTTTGGCATAAATGAAACTCCAGAGAAAAAAACAAGTGCTGATCTAAAAACTGATAAAGTAGTTACTTCTCTAGTTACAACACCTGCAGTTTCTTACAAAAAGCACCCATAGCTCAGGGTATAATGGTAGTTTTAGCATACATTTCAAGATGTCCAAATGCCTCTTCCTGTTTGTGGATTTTTTTTTTTTTTTTACCAGTGACTGTCGCCCCACCTGGTTTATAACACAGTAAGTGTCAAGATAGACATGAAACTTGAACGTCTTCATATGTCTGAGAGAAAAACACCCTTTTATCGAAGGGATTTAGAGTTTTTGCGTTAGTTCGAAGGGGGAGTGCATAGAAGCTGGTTGTAATATCTTCCCAGGAAATAGTCAAATGTGTTCATCTTCTGCTCGAAGAGATCAGATCTGATTAAATAGCTCACCAACTCGTGACAGAAGGCCGTCAGGACCACAGTGTAGTTTTGTGCTATGTGACGTTGACAATGTAGTTAATGGTTTCTTCCATCTCCAGACTCCCCAACCTCAAGCTTCTCTCCAGCGAGGTCTGTCCAACTCTGCCAGAGGGGTCCTGTCCAACTTCGCTCAAGCCTCCCAGCTGTCTGTGGCCAGCAGCCTGATGGGAATGAGCGGTGCCAAGCACTGTGGCAGCGGTGGAGGCAGCGGTAGCAGCAACAGACTGCAGCATGACAGCCGCCGTCAAATCTACAACATCCCAGGTACTAAAAACTGTCGTCCTTTGCGCACCTGTCAAGAACTTCAGCAAATGTTTAGCACGCCTTTTTTGTTGTTGAGTCTGTGAGTGAGAGAGGTTCCTCTACTCGGCTGTTGGCAAAGAGGCTGAGCTCAAACAGACATTTTACCTACATTAGCACAAGCTTTTTTTTTGTGTACCGCCACATATCCCTCTTCTGCAGTGAACCGTTAGTGTCCGCCTGCACGGGCACAGGTTGTACAGCTTAATGGGGAGATTACCTTTATTTTTCTTTCTTTTGCTCTTTCACGCAAACCTTGTCATTTTTGGTTTGGAGACTTTCAGACTTGCTCC
>JAOXNZ010000177.1:20374053-20385410 GCA_028566095.1 Kryptolebias brasiliensis | reverse complement strand
TACCTCCGGTACCTTCTGTACCTCACACGGTCTGAAGGTAAAAGTGTTAATAGTCCATGTTGAGGGTGAGTTGTGCTTTAATGATGGAGGCAGCTCTCCTGTGGAGTCTGCGATGGTAGATGCTCTGCAGGGTTGGTTGTGATATGCCGGTGATCTTTGTGGCAGTCTTTACCACTCTCTGCAGGTGTTTGCTGCCATTCACAGTAGCACTGCCGTACCACACAGTGATGCAGCTAGTCAGGATGGACTCGATAGTGCAGCGGTAGAAGTTGCTGAGGAGTTTGGGTGACATGCCAAATTTCCTCAGCCTCCTCAAGAAATACAGCTGCTGCTGAGCCCTCTTTAGCACCTCTGTGGTGTTCAGTGTCCAGGTGAGGTCATCACTGATATTGACCCCCAGGTACTTGAAACTGCTCACCCTCCCCACCTCGATACCCCGGATAAACAGTGGCTGATGAAGTCTCCTCTTCTTCCTCATATCCAGCATCATTTCCTTGGTCTAGTCAGTGTTGAGGGTGAGGTTGTTGTCCACACACCAAGTCATCAAATTGTTCACCTCCCTCCTGTAGTCTGCCTCGTCTCCTCCAGTGATACTGATACGACCTATCACAGCTGTGTCGTCAGCGAACGTCAGGATGATGTTGTCGGGATAAGAGGTGACACAGTCATGGGTGAACAGGGTGTAAAGAATAGGGCTGAGGACACAACCCTGCGGGGTACCAATATTGGTGGTAATGCTGGCTGAAATCCTGTTTCCAATCCTGACAGACTGAGGCCTGCCAGTCAAGAAGTTCAAGAGCCAGTCACAGAGGGTGGGATGTAGTCCAAGAAATGACAGTTTATGGATGAGTTTATGAGAGATAACCGTATTGAAGTTGGAGCTGTAGTCGATAAAGAGTATCCTGACATAGGAGTCTTTATTTTCCAGGTGAGAGAGGGAGAAGTGAAGGGCGGTGGCGATGGCGTTAGAGGTGGACCTGATGGCCCTGTAGGCATATTGCATAGGGTCTGTAGTGTCCGGGATCCTGTTCTGTATGTGGGACAGCACCACTCTCTCAAAGCACTTCATAATGATCAGAGTGAGTGCTATTGGCCTGTAGTCATTCAGCCAGGATGGGGGGTTCTTCTTGGGGAGGGGGACAATGGTGGTGGTCTTATAACAGGTGGGAACGGTGCATTGCCTGAGGAAAGGTTGAAGATGGAAGTTAAATCAGTAAACTCATTAGCACATGCTCTAAAGGCCCATCCAGGAATGTTGTCAGGTCCTGCAGCTTTGCGGGGGGTGATCCTCCACAGGGCTTTATATACCTGGGCTGATGAGACGACTAGTGCGTGTGTGTGTGTGTGGGGGGGGGGTGTATTGAGTGATGGAGGTATGTGTGTGCGCTGTTGGGGTGGTTGAGGTTTTAAAGATAGTACAGAACGTGTTGAGGTCATCCGGAAGGCTGTCCGAGGAGCTGATGGTGTTGTTAGGGCTGGACCTAAAATCTGTGATTTGGTCCAGACATTGCCACATATGCCTGGGGTCAGCAGTGGAATAGAATCCCCCCCGCCTTCTCTCTATACTGTCTCTTGGCTGATCTTATGGCCTTCTCCAGTCTGTACCGTGCAGCTTTGACCTCAGCCTCATCGCCGGATCTAAATGCAGCTGAGCGTGCTTGTAGCATTTGCAGTACCTCACTGTTTACCCAGGGCTTCTGGTTGGGGAACTTCTTGACTTGTATGGTAGGCACAACGTTCTCAATACAAGTGCTAACGTACCCAGTCACGTACTCAGCATAGTCATCTATGCTCACAAGAGAGTCCTCCAGAGTGGCTGCAGTTCTAAACACATCCCTGTCTGTTGTGGCAAAACAATCCTGAAAGGTGCTCTCAGCCGTCCACAGCTGAACCTGTTTGCTGACAGGGTTTGACTGTTTGAGTCTTTGCCTGTAGGCCGGCTACAGGAACAGAGAGATATGATCTGAGTTTCCAAGTGGGTGGTGAGGTGCGGCCCTGAGTCCACCACATACGTTGCTGTAAACGTGGTTTAAGACGTTCTTGCCATGAGTGGGAATGTTCACATGCTGATGGTATTTAGTTAATACAGTCCGTAGATTGGACTGGTTGAAATCACCCGCAACAATGAAGACAGCATCAGGATGAGCAGTCTCCAATGTGCTGATGACATTGTATACCTTGAGTGCCGCTGTGTTGTTAGCCTGGGGGTGGATGTAAACAGCAGCCAAAAACACACACGTGAATTCCCTTGGCAGGTAAAAGGGACGGCATCTCAGCAGTAAAAACTCCAGATCTGAGGAACAGTGCTTTTATACAGTCCATACATCTTTACACCATGAGTTGCTGACCTCCCCCTGTCGTCTTCCCAGAGGCTGCAGTCTGGTCTTCCACGTGCAATGAATGAGTCTCTAGCTTAACAGCGGAATCGGCTAGCGCAAGCTTTTAGCCTAGCATGGAGCCCGCCTCTCCTGCCTCGCCATCTCCAGAGGAGCTCCCATGGGTTCCGCGTACTCACGCGAGATCGGTGCTTCGGGGCCACTCTGGGGATAACGGTAGTGGCTATGGGGGCGCACAATGAGTTCCAGCTCTGGTGGAATAGCACCAGTAAACTCAGAATTATGTGCAGCAATATCCAGTAATGCCTGTATGTTGTATGTCCTAAGAGCAAGGCATTTATGCACCAAATCCAAAACAAGAAAAATAGACATACAACAAAGAGAAAGGCGAAAGAAGCTACATCCAGAAGCGGAGAGAGCAAACACGTCTGCCTCGACGGGAGCCACGTCTGGGCGCCCGTACAATATCACTATCACCTAAAGTATTATCAGTGTGTGGCAACCCTCCTACAGGCTCATAAAATTGTTATCCTTGACAAGACGGTAAGATTTAAATCCAAACATGAGTCTATCAGCGTTGATTCGGGACAACATTACAGGAATGCCAAAATCTCGAGTCAAACTGCACCTTATTACACACCGAACAGCTGCAAGGATCTAGACAAGATTATACTAAAAGGGATAAAATATCATGACTTGTGTAGTAAGTAAATTAATTACTGATATGTTTTTAATAAACCTAAACTTATCAACTATTGTAATGAAAATAAACCTGTGGTCAGTGATGTCATTTAGAGTATGATTAAACTTCACAGATGTTTGCTTCGACTTACCACTTCAAAGTTTCCAGGTGCAACGATCAGGTTGTCGATTACGTTGTTGATCTTTGTGACTAAAGACAGGATGGAGGACTAAATGAAGAAGAGATGGAAACAGAAATGATAAAGTGTCTGATTAAAACACCAAGTGGGATGTTGGTGAGGAAATGTGGGCCGACCTGTTCAGCAGGTGTGGGGCTCAAGTCCTGGTTTCTCTTCAGCAGACATTCACTGAAAGTCGTCTCATCAGGAGCAGGTTTCACTCTGGGGAAGGCCATCTCACACTAATGGAGGACAATAAGTCTGCTTCAGTCCTCAAACTGCTGAATCTAGTGTTTTCTCAGCTAACCATTATAATAAACCACCATTATTGTATGATTAGGAGATGATCAACCAGCAGTAATAACGTCAACATAATGATGCAATGCAGTCCAGGATGCTGCAACATCACAGCTGATAGTCGGTTATCTGAGGGTTTGCTGCTGGTGTAGAAGGAAACATTTGGAACCACATTATTAGGGGTGGGATGTAAAAATCTCTTTTTAGATTAATCAGGGACATGGAAGATTTTGAAACGACTTTCAAAATGTCAAAAACTGAGTTAACGCAGCATCCTGCAGTACAGATATGTTGCAGTAAAGTTGTGTGTTTTTAAATCATTTTAAGTTTTTTCTTTGCAGAGTAATAGTTGAAGTTATAACAATGATTGTCTTTTGATTTGTGTATGAATTTCCAGCAATAAACATGACACTAATTTTGTTAACTTTTTTTATATTAAGTTAGCATTTATGCTAATTGTTGGTCATCAGCCTATAATTAATAGGGTTTGACATCTGTTAATATAAACCATTTATTATCAGAAATTAAAAAAGTGTTTTTTTTTTCATTTTGTAAAATAAAGACAATCAAAATGAATTAATAATCGTATGAGTTACATGGCAGTCCTGTGAATTGTGAGCTGTCTAAGATTCCCACCTCTAAAATTTTACCACATCTAAGACAGATGATCTAAAGATCCACAAACAACTCAAGTTTCACACACTGCAGCTTCTGGGTATTCTTACTCACCACATAAAAATCAAAAGGGATGTGTGGAACAAATGGACGGTACCTAAACAAACAAATAAATCAAGTTAGTTTTTTCTAAGAACTTCACCAGTAAACATTCAAGAACATCTGAGGCAGGAAATCAAACATGGCTGCACAGAGAACCGTCAGGACTATGGGTTTTCAATATTAAGTTAGCATCCATGCTAATTTGATGCTAACTTGAACAAACAGCTGTTGCACTTCACTGATGTTTGAGGTTTTTCCTTTCACTCAACACAGAGGAAGGAGGCAGCTATGAGGTCAATATTGGACTCTGTTGATGTTGAGTAGGGCTTAGTTGTCTAGTTTACATTAAAAATAAAAACAGATAAAAAAATATATAGTAAAATACAGGCTACACACGCAATTGTGACCTGAAGGCTCCTGCAATTTTTACGAGTCGTCGATGTCTTGGCATCGAACATCTCTCCGCCAGCTTAGTTTACGCTCTCTCTCTCATTCAAAAATGAATGCCTGAGTTTGTAACAAACCTTTGTGTAGACCTATGTGCACAACATCTTTGAATTTTGACTAATTTTCTGTATAATTCACGCTCTACTTTACTACAACACTGGGGTCTTTCGCCCACCAGTAGAAAACACAGACATGACAGCGTGTGCTCGTGACGTCGGACTGTAATGAGTCTATCCAGCTTCCTGTCATCTACCCTCACACTTTAATTTACACATCAGGGGTAGTCTGGGATTCAGGGTCTTGCCCAAGATGATGACTGACCTCTAACCTTTTCATTCACTGATAACCCCTCTACTTTCACTTTGGAAAACTATTTGCACACTCAGATGAAATAAAAGAACCAAGACAAATCCAGGATGATGAGAAAGTTTGCTGAATTATTTTAAATGTGTTTAAAGAAATCTGAAACTGCTGTGCAGTTAAAAGGAAATTAAGATGCCATTAAATCTCCCCATACAATAAGAATACTTCATAATGTTTAATTAAAGACCTAGCATTCCTTAAAGGAATGTATATCGCTCGCCACCTTTTAGGCCAGAGTTAAAGAGGATTGTCTTATGAGAAGAAGGTAGGGAGTTATAGGGTTGCACAGCGGTGCAGTGGTTCGAGCTGTTGCCTCTCATCAAGAAGATCGCAGGATCGCTTCCAGACCTGGGGCCTTTCTGGGTGTTGTTGTATGCATGTTCTCCCTGTGCGACACTCCAGCTTCCTAACAAAAACATGCATTAATTGGTAACTCTAAATTGTCCCTAGGTGTGAAGGAGAATGTTTGTTTGTCTCTGTCTTCCTCTGAGGGACCCCCGCCTCTCAGGCAGTGACGGCTGGAGATAGACACCAGCTCCCCGCGACTCAGAAAGGAGAAGCAGGTAAATAAAATGGATGCATGGAACGGAGTTATAGTTGTTTTGGTCAAATCTTGTAAATGACGTCATGTGTGATCTCTTGTGATATCGCAAAATTTGTTAAAGCTTGACATGTATTGGAGAGGACACTCAGCTAGATCATCAAACTTCAAGCTCTGTAAATGTGACAGCTATAGCCAGTTTTGAGTTGGCTAAAGCAGATCATCTGTGGCAGACATCCTGAATGGGATCAATTCCAAAGATGAAGATAACTTTGAGAGTTTCATTAAAAACCCTCCAGTAGTTCATGAGGTGTTTTGCTAACACGGCAGACTTAACAGGGAAACACCAGTACGGGCAAAAACACGCTCGCCCTTTCCCCTTCGGCGGCGGGCGACATTAATGGTTAAATGAGAATCAAACCTACCCCTGAACCAGTCCTCCACGGGCTCCGAAGCGGCCTCCTCGGCCCCTGCCGCGGTCTCCTCTGCGCAGAAACACAATCAATCATCAACACAATGCAGAGAAATTAGTTTTTTCCTTAAGCTAAGTTTTAGCATGCCTAGTGACAAAACAAAAGTAGACCTGGAAACTCAGGTTAAGCAACAAATCTGTCATTTGCCTAACATTCAGTTCACAAATAAACAAACAACAAAACGCATTTTCATTCATTCACTCATCTGTAACACCTAGCAGACAGGTCTGGACTCTTAGGAAGTTACCGGAGCTAACATTATTCAGCCCCCACTGGACCAAGAAATAAAAAGTGAGAGAGCGAGATGGATAAGGGTGGAGGCGGGATGTCAACAATAAGCTGAACACCGGTAACTAACCAATAAAAACTAATTTACTTCACATGAGAGACTTCAGCTACCAGTAATTAGACGGCGCCTACTGGCTTAGCCGGGGCTAAGTTAGCAACACGGGAGCTAATAGTTACGACAAAAGACATGCTGGAAAAAAGACAACAGTGCCAAATTAATTTGAATTATAGTTACCTCATTGCGTACGACGTTTTGAATATTAAGCGAGAAAATGCGGGGAGAACGGCTAAGAAGCGATATAAAATTTTAAATCAGGACCAAATACAAGAGTGTGCCACAAAGAGGTTTCGGCTCAGGTTCTTCTTCTCTGGTTTAGTGACCGTTTCACAGTGACTCAATGAAACAGCGCCACCAAGCGGAATAAAATATACATCGACAGTTTATCTTTCCATTAGTTTTGTCAAACAAAATATGAATAACAATTTAATAGAGAATTTCTTTGTACCCCTGTGTATCCTGTTAATGAAGGCACAGTTTTATTTTTAAACTGCAGGTCCTATTAAAGTTTCTCCTTGGATCACAATAAATACTATGTTACCTAATGTTAAACAATGTGCTATTTAATCCTGGATGTGTCATCATCCAAGAGGGCCTAAATGCAGAATGAAGGACAGCTGAAGATACAAAGAAGTTTAAATCCAAGAAAAACTGCAAACAGTTGAGCAAAACATGGCAGGAAACAAAACTGACTGGATAAAAGAAGTGATACAGGTCATAACTGACTAACTATGACAGAGTTTTTACACTGACCAAAGGAAACTAAGAAACATGGGGGCTACAGGAAGAGGGTCAATGACTAAACAGACAACAGGTGTGCTGATTGCTAACAGAGACCTGGTGCGCAAGAGGGCGGGGCAAAAGATTAACCTGACCTAACTGGCAAAGGAGCAGTCGTCACAGCTTAAAACAGGAAGTTAACAAGAATATTTATTGTAACAGAAGTGAAGTGAGTCAAACAGAAATTGTTATGATTATTACGTCAAAGCATAAAACCTTAAGATCAAAGTAAAACCTAAAAACATCCAAAATGTGACAAGAGCAAAATGTACCCTGGATATTTCTGACTTAACCTGTATTTCTTGTACAATGTGTTTCCTTAAAATTTGTATAGACGTTACTTCTTCCCATTATTCTTCCATTTTTAAGAAAGCAGATGATCATGTTCATGCCTGTGTCTGTTAGCAAAATATCTTATGAACTTCTGGGCGGATTTCAATCAAACTTTCAGGAAATAATCATTGGATGTAGATCAACAATTAATTCACTATTGGAGTCAACCTGATTCAAGATGGTCACCACAGCCAACTGATCTTAGAAAACACAATAAATGTCTGTAACTCAGTCAATTTTATAGATATTGTGGTAAAATTAGGTGTGGTAGTAGCTGAGAGTCATTCACAACACATTATCTGAGCATGACCTCTCACAGTATCACAAGATTGCAGGTAATGTTTTTTTTTTTGTTTTTTTTTTAAAGTTTGACCAAAAGGACTGCAACTTAAGATGATCTTAGTCAAACTCTAGTATGAAAGGCGGCGGGCGATATGCATTCCTTCAAGAAATTCTCAGCCTTTAATTTGTTTCAAGTTTTGAAGATGAAATTTAACAATGTTGGTCACTTTTTAATGTGTTTTTAAAGGATAATGTGGAATCCAATGTGATGTCGAGATATTTAAATTCATTAGCAAAATGAAGGACTTTCCTCAAAAAACAAGATTTAGTCAATTTGCATACAAGTTCCTTCTAGGAATGCATATCACCCATCGCCTTTCATGCCAGAGTTTTAGAATAAGATCATCTTATGTTAATAAATGAGAGTTGTAGTTGTTTTGGTCAAACTTTGAAAGCATGAGACAATAAAATGCATCTCCAGTGTTACCGTGAGACGATACGTGTTATGAATGACTCTCAGCTACTACCACATCAAATTTGATCACAATATCTATAAAACTGACTGAGTTTTAGCCCTTTTTGTGATGGCTAGTGTTGGATGGCAGCCATTTTGAATTAGGTTGATTCCAAAGGGCAATTCATTTCAACTACTTTCTGCAGGTTTCATTAAAATTTGTTTTGTTGTTCAGGAGATATTCTGCTGACAGAACATTGGCGTCCGCCTTGGCTTTTCGTCGGCGGGCGATAAGGAAGAACTTCTCAGACAATGGTGGAGGTTCTAATCAGTTAAGACGGACACTGCTCGCTTTTTTCAAATTTGTCACAATAGCTTTATTTTCACTGTGATTACAATGTTTACACATTCATTTACAGGTAATCATGCCGGCCTGTGGTTTCCACAGAGGACACTAACAATCTAGCAAGCTGAGCGTGAAAGCAGCGTAATGAGATTAGGACGAGTGGTTCTGTGGCCGCGTGCTCTTCATTAACCTTCAGTAAGCGTTGGTTTAAACAGAGAGCAAAGATAAGGAGTATAAATACAATGTTTAGACACACTCTCACATTTCTGTGTACAATAATAGAAAGAGTGGGACCTGGTGTCCAGAACTGGAGGATGGAAATAAAGATAGGAGCTGGGAGACCTTCAGTTAGTATGAGCCCGGCTGGAAAGGAGAGTTCAGCAAAGATTACAACATAAAAAAGAAAAAGCTAACAGTCTTAGCTTCTCAACTTTTTTTTTTTTTTCCTTTATATTTTCACACTTTTATGGAAATAGCTAAGTTTAATATTAGCTGCTGAAATTGGTCAATCCATAAAATACAGTTTGGAATAACGTGGACTAATTCAGAGTGAGAATTGTATTTGGAGTGACTGTGGCTCAGGAGGAAGAGCAGCTGACCGCCAGCTCGAAGGTTGGTAGTTTGAGTCCATCAGGTTAAAGGGAGAGAGTTCACATCTTTAGAAGTTTGGTTCTGTGGAAAAGTCGTAAACAATTAATATCTTACCTGTTGCAGACAGCTCTTTGAACGGCCTCAGTTTGGACATATAAGAGTTTCATTTTGACCAGATCGTCAAGCTAACGGCTAGTCTGAGCGAGGCCAAGACCAAAGTGGATCTGTCGCCTTAAAATGTCTGCAGAAATTTCCATTTTCATTTCGCATTCCTGCAAACACCATTTTAATTCAAGTCCAGGCATTTAAAAAAATGACTAAGATCATCTTAAGTGGAGTTGTGATAATTAAAGTGTATAAAATAGTGTTCACACTAGCCATTAGCTCGTCAATCGGATCAGAATCAAACTATTTCTCCGAACTGAGGTCACTCAAAGAGCTATCTATAGCAGGTAAGATATTAGCTGTTCATAACCTTTCCACAGAACTCCACTTCAAAGAATCTGAACTATGTCTTTAATGTGTGAGCACGATAAAAGAGACGGTGCCGTGCAGCCTGTCAGAGGCTGAATATCAAAGTGGTGTAAAAGTGCAACAACCAACACAACGTGTGAACTCAGGATCAGAGATGTGAACACACAGTATGTCTGACGCTGGGTTCTTTCCCAAAAAACGTCTCAGCTTTGAGCCGAAGCTGAAATTCTCAGTGTCAGTTTTGAAAGTTTTATTTTTTTACTATGAATCAAGTGGACCCTGGTGTTTGAGGACTAAAGCAGCATTATTAAGAGCACTACAAGTCACTTTAGGACCAGTAGTGTACATAATGACAGTTTTATGCAAAGCTTCATTTAAACTGATGTAAAATTGGTTGGAGTTCTTGTATGTTTTCCTAAATTGGCATGTTTTCAGGAGTTTTGTTGGTTTATTTGCTTTTTGCTCATCTTCCATCAGCAGATTTGTTTTTCACTTTAAATAAAGGGAGTCCTAATGAACTGGGAAATTATTTTGTTCTTGTTGCACCATCCACATTTCTTGCTCCGTCTGAGGGCGACACGACCGTACAGATCAGGATTGGGTGTCAACGGCTTCTATCGGCTCCACCTGGGGTTCAGTCGGTGGCGTGGAGATGTCCTCGATCTGTTCGGAATCAGCTTCTGTCACAACTACAGCCACCTGATGACACACACAGAGCAGTCAGCATGTTTCTGAGAAACTGTTGACGTTTGGAAGTGTGATTTAAAGGGATATTCAAGCCATTTTGAAGTGGGTCTTGTGAAAAAGTTATGAAGAAATAATATCTCACCTGTTATAGACAGCTTTTTGAACAACTTCAGCTTGAAGAAAAGACGGTTTGTGTCCAGTGTCCATTAACCAGTATTAACCATTCATAACATTTCCACAAAACCCCACTTTAAAATGGCCAAAAAAACCCTACAAGGCTTCTTAATGATTTATTTGAATTGTTCTTTTTTCAGGGTGGATTGATTATACAACATACAACTTCAGTGATTTTTAAAAACAAGAATTGGGAGCACAGCTTAAAATTTATTGTGGATTTTCGCTAATCCATAGGGTCAGAAATATACATACACAATCAAATATATCCAAACATTCACCTAAATATTTTAGTAAGTGGTGCTGAAGGTTCTTGAATGTCTTTTAACTTGAAAAGGCCTATTAATGATCATGATTGGCTGCAGCTAGTAGTTTTTCTTTGCCAGCATAAAAGATTATTTCTTTGGCAACACTCATTGGATTGACCAATACTCATCTTTTCCCCTCTGATGAAAGGAAAATGGTTCAGATGTTCAGGAACAACCAGGAACCACCAAAACTCAATCCCACCATGAACTGGAAAAGTGTCTCTGTCCACAGTGAAACCTATTTTACATCACCATGAACTGAGAGGGTGGGGACCAAGAAAGAAGCTCCAGCTCTAAAAGCCATACCTTCAAGCTCAATGGACAAACTAAAATGTTTCTTGGAGAAAGGTTTTATAATCATTATACCAGCATAAAGTGGATGGAATAATGAAGAAAATGTTTAAACTTTATCTCAGTTTAACAGCTAGACGGTTGAAACTTAAACACAGCTGGGTGTTCCAACGGGACAATGATCCCAAACGCACATCAGAACTGGTCTCTGATTGGATGAAACAGGCTAACCTTTCCAAAGCAAAGTCTTCAACCTG
>JAOXNZ010000177.1:20359090-20373953 GCA_028566095.1 Kryptolebias brasiliensis | reverse complement strand
CAATTTAGAGTTACCAATGAACCTAACATGCATGTTTTTGGTCTGTGGGAGGAAACCAGAGTACCTGGAGAAAACCCAAGCAAATACGGGGAGATTCTGTAAAAAAAAAGTAGTCAAGCTTCTGATAGAAGCCAGATGTATGTTGCTGGAAACAAAAATTGTAAATCATATTTGATTGTGTATGTAAAATTTTGACCCTGTGTGGATTAGAGAAAGAGCAGCATGTGGTCCCAGGGTCACACATTGCAAACTGCTGGGTTAGTCTATTTCAAAAGTTTGAAGAAAAAAAAAAAATCACGTGACAAGTACAATAAATGACTTCTGAGATGTCTCATTTCTGAACAGTCCCTGATGATAACATGAACCTTCATATATGGCAGCTGTAAAAGGCTACCAAGTAGCTCCTTTTCATCTCAGTTGGTGAAATTATTTTAGAGTCTTGTTTAGGTGAAGCCTGCCCTACACTGTTTCTCAGAAGTAGGGCGCAAAAAGCCTTGTGGTACCTGAGATGGCTCAGCTGCTGCCTGAGGAATGTGAACAGCCTGCATGGCAGGAGCGGGTGGAGGGCGGGTTTGTGGATAGACGGGCCTCTGGCTGGAAGCCTGAACAAAACACACACACACCTTTGATAAGCAGCAGTTCAAATCAGACATTTTTCCTTAATCCACACATTCTAACAAACATTTTAATGAGAAAATTCCGATCTCAGATACAATGGAAGTTTGAGTGTGTATCTCAGAGGTCTTATAACAGTAAGAAATACACTGAGTGAAAGAAGACAAAAGTGCCTTTATTGTAATGTAAAAACTGTATAAGAAGTATAAATTTGTAGGAGTACGAAAAGTTTGTTTGCAAAAATTTTGGAAAGTTTAGACAGCTCGAAAGTCAAAGCTGAACATTCTGTGGTGAAATCTTCAAAAATCATAAAACTCAAACTGTGTAAAAAACTGGTAAAAATATCAAAAACGCCAGTTTAGTCGAATGAAGTCCAGCTTTCTGTGATCCGTTTAAACTTTGAAAGATGTCCCTACAGTGAAGTATGCCTGAGATACGGAGAACCAAAAAGGGCTGGGTTTTCTCACTTGTTTCACCAAAATCTCATTGTTGTCAAAGTGGAATTTTTTTTTTGCATTTTGTTGTAAATTTTAACCCCATCATATGATGTCCTGCTATCAAAAGTCATAGCACAATATTTCAAGTCGAGCCACAAGTTTTGATGTATTTTTGTGCCTTGGTTTTTACTTAAGCTGTGGGAAAAGTAACTAATTGGAAATCATGACAGAAACTGAAGTAGTATGACTGATTAGTAATAAAGGTACGTCAAAGCTCATGCCCTGGCACTCAATAAAATAAAATACGAAAACATCTTCCCAGAATTTATAAAAACCTCACCTGGTTTCCACCAGCAGCGAGAACACTGAGTCCAAACAACATGGCAGTGATGCAGATTAACAACTCAAGCACCAGGAAGATGACCAGAGTTCCCAGAATCCCGTCAATCAGCAGCTACCCGGAGAAAACCAAGAGATATATGGTCAAAAACAATACGTGCTTCCTTCGAGGACCAATGATTCCTCAAAAATAAAACTAAAAATGGCTCAGAACATATTTTCTACTGGTTTAAAACATGTCTGCCTTCTGAATGCACTCAAAGCAACAACAAAATAAATACGATCTGACTAAGGAATTATTTGTAGCAACAGGTCAGTCACTTACTTTACACTTTTGCTCGATCAGCCCGGTGCATTTTCTGAAACAATGTTGCTGCAGTGGACAGTAAAGACAGAGAAACAGGAAGTCTGCTTCACAACATGTACTGCCAACTATTCATTTACCACTAAAGAAAATAAGCATCAGATGTCAGTAACTGGACTGTTGTATGCTAACTAGCCTACATCCTACACAACATTAAAATACTGTTGATCAACAAGGATGGGGGTATGAAGTACTACTAAATACATTCACATTCTTTCCTTTAACGTATTGTGCATACAGTCTATTATTAGTGGCCATATTTAAAAGCATCATGCAATATTTTACTTAGCTTTAGCCCTATGTGGTGTCAGCCCTGGGTATGTTCTCATGTTAGTTCTCTGCCACTCAGAGTAAACTTTGGATGGTGAGGTAGAGGACATCCTGTTTATTCCCTTTGCTCTACTCTCCTATTGGGTCTTTTTTTTAGTAGCCTTCAGTGCTTTAGGTTCAGCAGTTTGTTGTACTGACAGCTGGCTAACCTTCCTCCATGTTGACCTAAATTTTGGTGTTCAGACTTCTTCTCCATCGGAAACACCTGCTTCTGATGTTCATCATGTTAAAGCCAGTTTCTCACTAGGCTGTGACTGCTGGCAACTTGTTGACAAATGACATTGGTTAAGGAGCGTCTCAAAATGTTCACAGGGGTTCTAAAATTTCCTCACATGAGTAGCAGAGGCTTGAAGTCCTGCCGCTTGAATTTTGAACATGTGAAAAAATTTCATGCAGCAAATTTTCTCTTAAAATAGTCACAGAGCCATTGTGGGCATCTCCAACCCATCTCAAACTCTTCTCTGTTTAGTTAGTTTAGGGTGCATTCACACCTGATAGTCCGGTAGACTCGGTTCGATTGGGGACCAAAATTGCAACATTTGTTCCATTTTCAGCTGGTGTGGTTCACATTCACACTGCCCTTTGAGCCTTTGAGCAACCTGTCCCCCCCCCCCCGCCTGTGGTGACGCTGCACCAAGAACTGCTGAAGGAAACAACATGAAAACCTCTGAAGAAGACACTGAGCGCAACTTCCTTCCTCTGGAAAAGTAAACAAAAATGAAGTGGTGTCAAATTTTAGCGGTTTTAGGTTTTCTGTTTTGTCTGTGGTACATGTGCCAAACAAACATTTTACCTCCTCTTCACTACATGTCTGACCACAAGCCATTTCTCCCGCTAGTGGTAGAAAGGCGTGTTTGTTTTGGTTGTATTTACCCAAAAGGCCCTGTGCTATAGTCCGCTTCCTGCTTTTGGAGCGGTCTCCGGTCCGCTTGCATTCACATATGGATTCGAACTGCGCCAGAGTTCACTTCAACCAAACCGAGACCTAGGTGTTTAGGCGGACCAGAGTTTGCTTTTTTGGTCCGCATCAGAGTTTGATTGCGAATTCACACCTCCCCAAACGAACCGGACTTTTAAGGCAAACGAACTAGAGTTTGATTAAAGCGGACTAAACAGGGCTGGTGTGAATGCACCCTTAGTCGTACCTGGTATGACGTGGGTGAAGGTGGGCAACAAAATAAAGTGCACAGCCTAGAATAATTTTGAAAGCACATAAAATAGGGTGTGATTTCCAAAAATTGTCAAAATGCAGCCATTTGGCTCATTGATAAATACTCAGTGAGACTACAACTGAAGATTTGCCTATTCTTCTTGAAATTTAAGCAGCACAAACATTTCGGTCTTTACTAAGTACAGTTAGGAAGAAGGGCTTTAATACAGTATTTTTATATACTACTAACACAATATATGTATATTTATGTCTGCATGTTGTGACAGCTCTATGTGTATGTGTTACATAGCAATGTGTATATATCTGCAAATATAAATATTCCTTGAACCTTACATGTATGCTTCTTCCTATTCCCATTTGTACATGTTAAGTATGTATTGAATGTATTAATTGTTCTTTTCAATGACAGTTCTAATAATTATTTTTTTATGTTTTATTTGTTGCATTATTTAAACATGTTCAAAATGAAGTCTTATCAGTTAATCAATCAAATCAAATTTTGAGATACTAACTAGTCTCCAACAGTCGCAGCCCACTGAGATACTGCTTAACCAACAATACCTCAGCTTCTAGTGTCTCAACCCCACGTTGGGGTCCTTGCCTGAACTAGTTGTTGCTTTGGCTTCCTTCAAACAATCACCAAGGGATCCAGTGACCCTGAACCAGGGGCCTGACACCAACGGCCCCAGCCCAACATCCAGCTCTTCTCTGGGTCTGGCAGTTATTCAGCTGCAGGGGGAGACATTGGGCAATGGTACAGAGAATAGTGCTGGTGGAAGCTGGTTTACACAGCTGATGGGTCATTTCTGATTAGTTTCTCTGTCTTTATATGCTGTAGCCAGCTGAGACCCAGAAAGCTGCTTATGGTGTCTGTTGGGAGGTGAGAGCTGGTCTACACAAAAAAACTACACCTGAAGATCCACCCGCTTTGAACTTCACATTTCAACAAATATCACAGGTTTCATCAAGGGTGAGCTACAATAACATTTTGTGGCTTTACTAAACACCAACAAAATCAGAATGATAGCTTTTAAAGCAGGGGTATTCAATTAAAATTTAAAGTCAGAGAAAATTTCTAGGACAAGCCCAGAAGTGGCTGTTATCATCAAATCCTACCAGTGGCTAGAGAGGGCTGAATTGAAGGACAGCACAGAGGCACTAATCATGGCAGCACAAGAGCAATAGAGGCTGGGGTCTATCATACCAGACAGAACCCAAGATGCAGGCTGTGTAAAGATCCCTCTGAGACAGTCCAGCACATAACAGCAGGATGTTTGATGCAGGCAGGCAAAGCATACATGGAACGCTATAACCAAGTGGCTGGAATAGTGTACAGGAACATCTGTATTGAGTATGGACTGGAAGTCCCACAGTCAAAGTGGAAGACTCCACCTAAGGTGGTGGAGAATGGCAGGGCTAAGATACTGTGGGACTTCCAGATCCAGACTGACAAACAGGTGATAGCTAACCAACCGGACATTGTGGTGATAGATAAGATACAGAAGAAAGCAGTGGTGATAAATGTAGCAGTCCCAAGAGACTGTAACATCAGGAAGAAGGAGCACAAAAAGCTGGAGAAATACCAAGAGCTGAAAGAGGAACTAAAGAAGCTGTGGAAAGTCAAGGCCTCAGTGGTACCAGTGGTCATCAGAGCACTCGGTGCTGTGACCTCCAAACTGGAAGAGTGGCTCCAACAGATCCCAGGAACAACCTCAGAGATCTCTGTCCAGAAGAGCTCAGTCCTAGGAACAGCTAAGATACTGAAGAGAACCCTCAAGCTCCCAGGCCTCTGGTAGAGGACCTGAGCTTGAAGTGAAAGTGGAACCGCCCATGTGGAACAAAATAGGGCGAGATGAAAGTATTTTTGTTTTTTTATAAAGTAGCTAAGTAGTTGTATCAACATCTGCATGCTTTGCCTATCAAATGCAATGAATTCAGTTTTATTCAAGTACTTTTTGACAATATTTATTGTCATGAAACAAAGAGCTGAACATGTATATCTTTAATAACTGCCACAGTTTCTGAACCTATCAGACACACGGGTTTAGTACTACCAGTGGGAAGTATAAAGAGAAATGACTCTGTCCAAGTGCTCTATTTTCAGTGCCCACTTTTTGTTTTTTAGATGCCGCCATTTGTTCTTTTTCTACCTGTGTTCGTTTAACTCGCCTGTCTCTGTCCCTTCCTCTGTCTCGCTCAGCTGTATCTCCTGCTATGTGTCACTATGTTTCTTTCTATTTTTGTCTTTTCCTGGGTAACCTCTCTCAAGCTCTCTTCTGTCCTCGCTTTGTTACAAAGTTTACCGGCCGTCTGGAAGTGGCTTGGTGGTATCACGTGGTCTGGCCAAACTCACATGCAATTGGTCTGTGGGTTTCCTTGGATGCTTGACCAGTACCGTAAGGACTGGAAAAGCTGCGCCGGTAAACCAGAAAGCGCTCAACAAGATTTTAGTTGGTCATTTCAGGTTTGATATTACATTCGGGTTCGCATGAGACATGATTTCGGTCCAGATCTGGATCGAGGTCCGCCTATTAGTGACCTCTGTTTTAAAGCCTCAACAAGCTGCGTCTCACAAAGGGATGCTATGATGTGACATGCAAAGTCAATTTGAAAAATAAATTTTTTTAAAATATTGCCATCATGTTTGATATTTTTAGATTTAGTGTGATAACTATGGATTTTTTTTGTTTGTTTGATTACCTCATTGGGTTTTCTTTTATCTATATATAGTATATTTCTGTCCTGCAAACATTGTTTCAGTCTTGCACCAGGCAAGACTCTTGTATTTCTAAAACAATGTATAATGGAAATCTAGACACTTTTAGCCGCAAACTCATTTATCTAGAAGGAATTTTGTGATGCTGTTAAGACCAGGGATTGCAATTGTACCAGTGTTTATCTTGATGATCCTCAGTTATTCAATTATGTGATATTGTAACACAACCTGCCACAGAGACAGCAAATGATACCGCATTTTTACAAGTGAATAATTTTGCCAACGTCTTCAACCTAAAGAGTGTGGAGGTTTTAAAGACAGTACCACAGCATGTAGCTCCAGTCTGCGGCAGTGTTCACAGTGGTATGAGTCCTGGCGGTAGGGGAGGTGTTTGGACATAAGGCCGAGGGCAGCCGTAGCCAACGCAGCACTGATGAGATGCAGCACTAGGACACATTTCACCTGCAAATGTCAACAGTAAATCACGTACAGAGATATTCTACCAACCAAGAATAGAAAAAATAGCAGTGAAAAGACAAACATTTTACTGTATCCTCAGTTGATGCTTAGGTGAACCACTCCTTGCCCAGTAGCTAACCCCAGGCTAACAGGTTACAGGTTAAGACTGAGAAGTTCCACCATTCTGAAATGCTAATTAATACCTTGCCCACTGTAAGTAGCATCTTGAACGGTCTCAGATTGGAGGAACAGCGTTTACATTTGACAGGGCTGATAAGCTAATGTCTACTTCAAAAGCAGCTGAGATCAAAGTGGATCGTTGCCATCCTAAACAGCTCCAATCTCCAATATTCCATAGTAGTTGATGCAAATGTTATTTTAGAAACCTTTGCACTGTCATTCATTTTGCAATACATGGTTATTAACCCAGAGTTTTGTGATTATTCACAAGCATAAATGGGAACAGCAGTGCAGTAGTTAGCTGTAACACTTGTAGTAGTGACATGCAGCACTTCCAGGCTACTGCCGTTGCAATTTATGCTTGTAAATAATAATCATAGAATTCAAGGTAAATAATCATATAATGCAAAATTATTGACCGTGTCAAGATTTATAAAATACCATTCACGTGAACTGCTATAAAAGTTTGAAGATTGGAGTTCTTTTAAGATGGCAGTAATCCACTTGTTGAAAGTAGCCATTAGCTTCTTAGTCCTATTGAATGTAAATTCTGTTTCTAAAAACCGAGGCTGATTAAGCAGTTATATATAACAAATAAGATAGTAATGATTTGTAACTTTTATTAAGAAACCCTCTCAAAATGGCCAATATATTACTTTGAAGGTCACTGTTTTTCCAAAGTTGCTGATCCAACAGTTTTTATTTGCCTAAAAACTAATCATCTGCTCTGAAAATGGCACATTTTACAGGCTCTTGCCATGGAAAAGCTTGACTGATTTAAGCCCTTAAAATGGATCGGGTTTGACTCTACAACTTATTCCGTACCATAAAGGGGATCTATGAATACGCTAATCAGATGCTGCTCGTGGTTTTGCTCATCCAGTGATGAGAGAATTTCAACAAAGTTATGTAACCTTGGTATGCATGTGACCAAAACATCTATCATGTGGACCAGACCAACAAAGACCCCAGTGACCCTCAGGAGGGAGGGGAGGGAAGGCAAGCGAGTTCATCTTGCGAAAAGCAGAGTAACTTGATGTAGTTTAAAAGATTAAAACTCTGCACTATTCAGTTTGAACTAAGAAAGCTCCTGATATGAAGTGCAAAACATCTTTAAAAAAACAAGTCAAATTGTGTAAAAATTACTTTTACACTTGGCACAAACACCTCCATCTTTGATTGTATATAAATTAAGCAATACTGTTGTCTTATGTTTACCACAATTGAGTAAAATCTAATAAAGAGAAGCTGTATCAGCAGGTTAGAACCACCACTTGGAAACTAAACAAACCAAACTAAGGATGCACCGAATCTATAGAGATGAGTATCGTCACAGAAACAGGAAATGTGTAATTCACTCACCCAAAACAGAGTAGGCCTCCTTCCACTGTGGACCAGTACTGAGCCAGACAAGGTTACCTGATGGATTTCAATAAAATGTAATCAGACTGAGCTGTCAAAATAAAGTGAGATGAAGATCAAAAGATCACAGAAAAAGGATAACATTAAAAGATGTTGAATGTTACAATACCCTGTTCAGACTGACCTGTATTACAACAATAAGAAAGAGGGCCACATCCCCGGTAAAGTGGACCTCGTGGAGCTGGAGCACAGAGGCGCTCAGACAGAGGATCAAAGCCCCAATAACAATCTGGATTGCCTGGTGAGGGGTACAGGAAGTGATCAGTAAATCAATAACTCATGAACGGTAGATGATCAAAAATTCACCATTGCTGGTTTGAAAGATCTATCGACCACCAACTGAGTGACTTACCCTTTATGGTGTCCAAATTTTGTTTCAGATTTATTTAAAATAGGTTTATGTATTGTATGATCATCAATCCAAAACAAGAAAAGGAAATGTGTTTTAATAACTAAAATGAAACTACAACATCCAGGAGCCTCATGGACCACTGAACATTCTGTCAGTGGGTATTAAGATACTTCAGATTAATACTCTATCTCAGGTGGAGTCCACCTGTGGCTCTTCTTTCATCTGACCCCCTTTAGGGGTCACCTCAGATCATCTGCTTTCATCCCACCTTATCCCAGCATCCTCCTCTGCTAAACCAACCCTCTGTATGTCCTCCTTCACTACAGCCATGATTCTCCTCTGTGGTCTTCCTCTTTTTCTCCTTCCTGGTAGCTCAATATTTCTTTGTCCAATATAGCCACTATCCTACCCGAACCATCTTCCTAACTTTGTCTCCAAACCACCCCAAACTGAGCTGTCCCTCATTTCTAACCTTGTCTAATTTGGTCCCTTCCAATGAAAATCGTCACCTTTGCCTCATCCTGTCTTTTTGTTAGTGCCACTGTCTCCAAACGATACATCATAGCAAGGTTACCATCTTCCCCTTCGCTCTTGCAGCTACCCTTCTGTCACAAATAACCCCAGATACTTGTGTTATACTTCTCCATCAACAACATCACATCTGTAGGCCATGAATCGTTACTGCTGCTCACTGATCTTCACCTCACTTCTTCCTCTGACTTGAACGCTTTCCCATATTTTCCTGGCATGGCTCATCGACTTTATCCCTCTGTGGTTACTGCAGTTCTGCACCCCCCCCCCCCCTTGTTCTTGAGAATTGGTAGCAGCACACTTCTTCGCCATTCCTCTAAGATGTTGTATAAAGTTTGCTTCACGCTCACCCCCAGAGTCTTGGGCTCCATCTTGAGGTGGGACTCCAGCTGACGCTCGGACAGGGTCCCAGCTGCAGGCATTGGATCTTTGTCATTCTGAGCCATCCTAAAGCTGAGAAACAGCAGGGTTCAGCAGACCATGAACTAGGGCAATAATCATAACAAGGGTTTGACCATAGAGGAAGATGGCTAACCTTGGTGGTTTGCTGAGAAATGAAGTAACAAATGTTGATTGTGCAGAATGACCACTCGATACAAGACAGGACTTTGGACACTCCAACCCTACAGTCAAACAAAAAGAACTCAAGGGTATTTTATGAGTATTATAATTTATTTGCAGATACAAGACACGTAAAAAAAAAGCTTTATTCTGTTAAAGAAGTGACAGTGTAGGTTGAAAACTATTCTGTTTTGGGGTCTTACGAACTGGAATTTAAATAGTTTTAATTTGTGATTATAAATAATAAATCTACACAAAATACTCCATCTTAATAATGTCATATGGGTAAAAAAATTCTTAAATTATTCTAAAAATTAAAAAACTGGTGTGTACAAATCCAGCCCTTGATCCAGCAACTTGTAGAACCATCTTTAGCATCAGTAACTCACAGTCGTGGTTTTCTGCAGGACTTTCAGTCTTTCATATGGTTGTGGAGAAATTTTGGTCCACTCTTCTTCCCACCATTGCTTTAGTTCAAAAACTAAGTTCACCCCATGATCACTACCCCACTTTTAGCAGCAATAACTCTCTTTCATTTTGACAGTTTTACTTACTTGGACTAGCTACAATTCAGTAATGGGTCAGATCGTCTGTAATGATGAATCTGCTGACAGAACAGAAGTAACTCCTCTGGTAGAGTCATGTACACATAATATAATTCTCAACATTTCCAAAACTAAGGAAATGGTTGCTGATTTTTAGCAAGAAAAACAAAATGTGCTTCAACCCCTAATAATCATGGACCCATTAGAGTTGAGAGCTTCAACTACCACCATGTCCTCTAGTCCTAAATGGTAGGCAAATGTCAGCCTTATTGTGAACAAATCCCTCCAGCAGTTCTTTTTGACCCACTAGGCCTCAGTTTTAAAGCTGTTTTAAAACTGAGGCCTCGTGGGACATTTTGACCCAAGGATAGCAGAGGGCTTAAGGCAGCTTAAGACGTTTAAGGTGTCTAAAGTTGGGTTGCTGCACTTTTACAAAACTGTTATAGAGAGGTGCTTACTTTCTCAATAACAGTAAGGTCTGGCAGGTGTTCAGCTGAGAACAAGTCAGCAATAAATAGAGTTGTCAGAACTGCATCAATATGTATTGGCCTAGAACTTCCTGACATTAATGGCGTACCACTCCTGCCGTCTTAAAGCTACATTAAAGATGGCCTAAGACCCATCTCATCCTGAAAGCCCACTTCCATCAGGCAGAAGGTTAAAAAGTATTGTGTAGATCAGGGGTCTCAAACTCAATTTACCTGGGGGCCGCTGGAGCACAAAGTCTGGGTGAGGCTGGGCCGCGAGAATGAGACCTCTGGTGTAGATTAACCTGATTTTTAAAAAGCACATATCCTTCAGGCAGTGAGAGTCCTCAACTCTCACCATCCCTCACGATCTTCTCTGTTCACAAACTTAGACACCTCCTAGTGTCCTTCTTAATGCACTGCACTTTATTTTTGTTTTTTAATCCACACATTTTATTTATATATTTGCCTACATTTGATATAGATGGATGGGTTTTATACCGTCAAGTGTTTTGTCCTGCTTGTTGTATCATCCAAGTGATGTTCATTGTATTGCAGTAAAGTTCTGACTTGACTTCACCTGAGTGTTATCATTCTTTACAGTCCTTGGGTGAAGTAAAGCTGCAAATATTCTCCAACTAAAACAACTGCACTGGTACTGTGAGAGCAAGTAAGTATGTTTATACCACTGAGTCCCAAATGTTTTAACTCCCAGCCCCCATCTATTGCCAGTTTAAATATACAAAAACTAGTAATGACCCAATTAAACATGAGGATACAGCAAAATAAACAAGTCTTAACAAGCCCATCATTTTTCCTAATGTTGACTGTTTCTATTCTTTGTAACAAGCGCCAAATAAGCAATCATTTTTAGCTGATATCTGGAGATTTTCTAAGGACCTCCACTTGGTGTTTTGTGACCCACATTGGGGTCCTGACCCAAACTTTGAGGACCACTGCTTTATACCTCTATACAATAAGCTTAAAAAAAAGGTTGAAAAAAAAATATATTCAGCTTCTTTGAAAGCTAACACAAGCTGTTTTTAAGACAAGATCTTGTGATCTTAAAGATTTCTGGGTCATGCCCAAATGTAAATTAAAGACCTAGCATACCTTGAAGGAATGCATATCACCCGCCTCCTTTTAATGCCTGAGAAATGATGGAATTATAGTCGTCTTGATAAAATCTTAAAAAAAACGTTATGCTCAAACTCATGCAATATCCCCAGATGTCAAGCTCAGAGTATGTGTTGTGGATGAACCTCAGCTACTACCACATCGAATCTTTGCTCAGCATGTGTAAGATTGACTCAGTTTTATTTAGTGTTGACTGTCAGTTGGCTGTGGTGGCCATCTTGAATTGGACTGACTTCAAAAGTTATTCACTTGTAGCTGTACAACAAACAATTACTTTCTGAAAGTTTCATTAAAATCCGTCGAGTGGTTCATGAGATATTTTGCTAACAGACAAACAGGGTTGAGTCTGACAGTCAAAGCTAAAGTTTTATGCAAAGATCTCACAATATATAGCAGTTGAAGTTTGTAATCTGGGAAAATATCTCAGCTACAATCACACCAAGTTTTAGTTCAATATCTGTAAAATTGACTGAGTTTTAGTCATTTTTGTATTTTGTAAGGTCAGTTGACCGTGGCAGCCATCTTGAATTGGGTTCCCTCGAAATGTTAATCAGATGTAAAGGTACATTCAATGATTAATTGCTTAAAAAATCCTTAAAATCTACCAAGTGGTTCATGAGATAGTTTACTAACAGACAGTGTTGACTACAATTAGTTAATGGTAAAATTTTAAACAAAGATCTTGCGCAGTCTGTTAGCGCTCAGAATACATGTTGGGGACCAGTCTCGGCTACTACCACACCAAACTTTAGGCCAAGATCTATAAAACACACTGAGTTGCAGCCATGTATGTGTTTTTTAAGGTCAGACGGCTGTGGCAGCCATCTTGAATCGGATTTCTTCCAAAGGTTAATCAGTTGTAAATGTTTATCCTATGATTACGTTCTGCAAGTTTCATCAAAATCAGTCCACTGGTTCGTGAGATATTTTGCTAACAGACGCACGAGAAACACGGGCAAAAAAACCAACAAAACATGATCGACTGCGGCGGCGGCGGGCGATTCGCTGTTCTTCTCGAGGACATGTGAAATACAGGGGACATTACTGACCAATACTAACATATCAACATATTTAAGGGACTGGTGGTGAATTCATTTTAGGTGAGTTCGGTTCGGAGCAGGACCAGAACCAGAACCAGAACCAGAACCAGAACCAGAACCAGAACCAGAACCAGGACCGTGATGCTCTGCATGGGACTGCAGTGAGGACTTGGCACGGCTCCAGAACATGGTCCTAATAGCTCATATATGTCTAGCCCCCTTTAACTTTTTTTTTTAAACATTCACCATTCGGGTATCGTTACTTTTGCCTTGACTCATGATTAAACAAGCCAAACAAAAAACAAAAAAACAACATCCCTGTTTATAGAAGCGGCCGCGTCCTCCCGTCCCGACTCAGACATGATTTTGCACATTCCTCAGTAAAAAAAAAAAAAAATAAAATAAAAAAAAAAAAAAAACCAGGGCTGGTCCTACCCGAGTGTGTCCCGATGTCCCCTGATGTCCCCGGCGCAGAGACGAAGCCTGCGGTCACGGACGAGCAGCGGCTCCGAGGGATGCGGCAGGGTGCGTTCAGGTGCTGGATTTCACTGCGGAGAACTGATGCTCCGAGACTGTTTTTTTTTTCTTTTTTTTCCCAGTCCTGCACCGTCATGCAGTTCACATGCAGACTGCAGACAGGACAGGGCGGCTTACGTAAGATCTGGAGGTGACTTTAAGTAAAAGAACATGTGTCAAAAATGAAAGGAGACTAAACCTAGGAAGTGCAGGAAATTCATTTCCTGAACAAACAGTAAAACTAATTTATATAATTAGAACAATAGTGAAGGAATGTTGAAGGATCTGGCCCAAAACGCAGCATTAATCATGTCATAATCTGACAAAATGCTGAGGTTTACATCTATGAACTCTATGAGGGTGAAGAGAAGCAAACTCTGAAGAACGTCGCTTCCGTTGGCGCATAAGCATCGCCACAGTAACCACACCCGCCTCTCACTCCCTGACCGCACTCTTAATAAGACAGGTAGACAGAAGCATAAGGAAGTCAGCTTCAGACAGCCACTGAGTTAAAAAAAAACCAAACTACAACCCCAATTTCAAAAAAAGAGTTGGGACTCAGAGGAACACAGTAAACTATGAAATCACTTTTGTTTATGTTGTTTTTGGAAAGAAATAAGGTAATTTAGCATTTGATGGCAGAAAAACATCTCAACAAAGTGAGGGCAGGGTCACCAAAAGGCTGTAAAAGGAAGTGGTACAAATCAGAAACAGCTGGAGGAGCTTTTTGTAACTAATAAGGTTAATTGGCAACAGATCAGGAAGAAGACTGGGCATAAAAAGAGAATTTTAGAGAGTCTGAGTCTCAGAAGTAAAGATGGGCAGAGGTTCACCGGTCTGAGAAATACTGTCAAAAAAAAAAACCAGACAGTTTGGAAGACTTTAAATATCCCATCATCTACAGTTCATTTCAAATGGACTGAGTGTGTCTGCTGTAGATCAGTGGTCACTTCTGCAGTTTAGTGACCACTGATCACTAAACTGCAGGGAGATAGAGGTTCGTCCTGTTGCCGGTTCGAACCTCCGCTCCATCAGTCTCAGCTGTTGTGTCCTTGGGCAAGACGCTTCACCTGCCTCTACTACTGATGCTCAGAGGGCTCGGTGGCGCCGGTGTAATGGCAGCCTCACTTCTGTCAGCCTGCCCCAGGGTAGCTGTAGCTTACCACCATCAGTGTGTGGATGAATGGGTGAATGACTGACGGTAGTGTGAAGCGCTTTGGGGTCCATGGACTTGGTAAGGAGCTTTACAAGTGCAGCCTCTGCCCCCACCTCCACCCGAAATGGGAGTATTTTTTATTTTAACTGGGTAACATTAAACAGACAGACAGGTACACGGCTTTCTGGATTGGATTTATTTTTTTATTTGAAGTAACATTTCTGTAATTTTATATACATACAGTTGAAACCAGAAGTTTACATACACCATATAAAAAGACACAGATGCATTTTTTCCACAGTCTGACCTGAAATCAGAATAAACTTTTCCGTTTTAGGTCAATTAGGATTTTTAAAATTATTTCTATTTGCTAAATGTCAGAATAATGAGAGAGAGAATATTTTTCAGGCAATTTTTATTACTTTCTTCAAACTCAAAAGTTTAAATCCACTTCATTAGTATTTGGTACCATTGTCCTTAAACTGTCTGACTTGGGTCAGATGTTTTGGATCTCCTTCCACAAGC
>JAOXNZ010000177.1:20313864-20324500 GCA_028566095.1 Kryptolebias brasiliensis | reverse complement strand
GAAACCCCCCAATATTCAAGGACTTTCAAGGACAGGTGTCTGTTTTGGCTGCTTTCAAAAACTTTCCAGGGCCTTGAACTTATTTTTTCAAATTCACAAACTTTCAAGGACCCGTGGGAACCCTGATTAGGTGACAGATAAAAACACTGTCACCCTTTCGCCTTCAGAGAGAATACCCATCTAATATGAAACGGAGGGTGGTGTAATGAAATGGTGTTTGTTTGAGACTGAAGCTGCTTTGAGACGACAACAATCCACTTTGGTCTTAGCTGCATTCAGACTAGCCGTTAGCTCATCAGTCCTGTCAGAATTAAACTCTGTTTCTCCAAAGTGAGGTGGTTCAAAGAGCTACAATATCTACCACAGGTAAGATAATATTTAACTTTTATTCTGCTTTAAAATGGCAGGAATATCTCTTAAGGTTATCATAGAACAAATCCACCCTTCGTCTCATGTCTGGCATCACTCTTGTAAAGTAAGCAGGTACTATTAAAAATTGTTTTTTTTTTAGCAATTATCGTCATCAGACAGGAGCTTTTCTTTGACTGGCCAAACGCTGGTTGAGTTCATTAGCTTATTGAAACACATTACCATAAATAATACACAACGTTTAATGTGCAATAGTGGGTTTTAAATACTAGTATTAGTTATTAGCATTTATAGCGCAAAAGAATGCAGAAATCACTGCACTACTCATGCTATAATCAACAGTTTATTGAAATAATTTCTTCCAATTTGATGATTAAACAGCAGAGAATTTCAAACTTTAATACAGCCGGAGATAATCTGAATGAATGAACATACATTTAACTCGAAGTTAAAATGTTTCAGTTTTACGTTTTAAACATTGTAGAATTGTTCTCAAACTGTCAGGTTGGATAATCAAGGATTTGTGGATTGTGATGTAAAGGAAGTTAGTGTTCTTGCTTGTTCGTCTGTAAAATAAAAAAAAAAAAACAAGAAAAACTATAAAACTAGATTGTATTATTTGTCAGTAATAAGCTGAAAGAAGGTCGTGAAGACTGCAGGAACATGGTCCTGACTCCAGGTGGAGCAGTGGAGGCACTCAGCTCTTTTTGAGCTTCTTCAGGAGGAATTCAAGGAACAGAAAGACAAGGGACTTCTCCAGACTTATTTATATTCTCATAAATGTGGTTTAATTTGTGCAGAAGAGCTTTAGTGATGGAGATGCGTTAACAGGAGCTTAAAGACGAGACGAGTTTAAAACTGCTTTCATTACAAAGGTTTGAAACGACATGACGTGCCAGCACAAATGCTGACCTTCTGCACTCTGTTTAATGTCTAATTACATGGGTAACATACATGTTGATAGTACGGAATAAAGGTTAGGAATGGCAACTTGGGAATGGCTGGCGAGACGCGGCGCTTCACAGGAGCATGCAGCTGCAGTTTGACCCCGCCCGGCTGCTCAGGTCGCCGAACTGCGAGGTGGCTACTGACTGGATCAGGTTCCAGAAATGTTTGAACGAGATGCCCTCGCCGTCGCCCACGCCCATCTTCCGCATGACCTCACCCAGGCCCTGGTCCGTGCCGACCCCCTGGGGAAAAACACAAACAGGAAGGTGCGATCCATTTTAAAAACTCCCCACGGGTCAAACGAGTAACATTAAAGGAGTAGTTCAGCCATTTTGATGTGGTTTTCTGTGTAAAGGTCGACAGAAGGCATATCGCCCGCTGCCTTTTATGGCAGAGTTTTAAACTAAGATCCTCTTATGTTGAGAAATGACAGAACTTTGCGTTATGCTCAATCTCATACCATGTTGTGAGATGTTGTGCTCAGTGTGAATGACTCTCAGCTACTACCACATTAACCTTTAGCACATCTGTAAAACTGAACTGCCACTTTAAAATGTTAACTTATGCAAATGGTTCTTCATAAACCTTTAAACTGCTGTCGTTCTGATGTGTTTATGCTTATTAACCATAGAATTCCATGTAAATAACGGTGAATGGCAAAACTGATGGAAGCGTAAAGGTTTATGATGTAGTGTTAGCATGAAATGCTATTAAATGTTGGAGATTGGAGCTGTTTTAAGACAGCAGCAATCCAGCTTTCTGCTCGACTAGCAGACTAGCTGTTATCTTATCAGTTTTGTTGAACATAAACTCTATTTCTCCAAACAGAGGTCCCTCAAAGAGCTACAAGTCAGACATTGTTAGTGGGAATGCTGATTCAGCCTTTTGCTTCATTTAGCTTTTAGCTAATGTTTTGCTTCCTTTATTTAACTTTTTTGTTAGCATTTAGCCAACCCTTTGCTGCTTTTAGCTAGCATTTTCCACCTTTAAGCTTTTAGCCAGTGTTTTGCTTCTTTTAACTAGCTTTTTACTACTTTCAGCTTCTAGCTTGCCTTTTGATACTTTTAGCTAAACTTTGGCTACTTTTAGAATTTAGCCAACCTTTTGCTGCTTTAAGCTAGCATATGCTGGCCTTTTTAATACTTTTAGCATTTAGCTAACCTTTTGCTGCTTTTAGCTAGCATTTTGCACCTTTAAGCTTTTAGCTAGTGTTTTGCTTCTTCTAGCTAGCTTTTTACTACTTAAAGCTTCTAGCTGGCCTTTTAAATCTTTTAGCTAGACTTTTGCTACTTTTAGCATACAGCTAACCTTTCACTGCCTTTAGCTAGCAGATACTTTTGGCTTTCAGCTGGCATTTTGCACCTTTTAGCTTTTAGCTAGCGTTCTGCTTCATTTAACTTTACCAACTCCGTTTCAGCTTCTTCAGCAGATTTCAGCAGGATCATTCAGCGCTCAGCGTTCACGCAGCTTTTTGCAGAAAGTACAGTTTCTCTCGCTACGTTTAGCTTTTACACAGAAACCCACTTAAAAATAGCTGCACTATCTCTTCAAACATAACACAACTGAAACTTGCTCTTTGGTACTATTACCAAAGAGCAAGTGAGAAAAGACAAATATACAAAGTTGTTACTGGTGAACCTTCACCATGATAATTAGTTTGGTTGATTTTTTGCTGTGCCTTATTGCGTTTTGGCCTGTTTCTTCACTGGAGTTTAACACTGTCACATGGTGGGTTTGTAATTAGTCACCACAAATTGTAATGAAATTTAACTTCATGAATACAAAGCTGTCAATGTACAAAATTAAAAGGAGAAGCAACCAGCAATAAAAATAATCCTTCATGCCCTTGCTCAAGTTTTCCGTTTATTGATTGCACTTTAATAAATGCTTTTTCTCACACCAAACTTAATGCTACAGGCAGCTAATAGTGAAACACTGTAGCTTTGATAAAAAAAAACCCAAAGATAAAGCTCATGTTAAAGCAGGCAGCGGATCTGTTTATTAGCAAAGATCTTGAAGGGTCAAGATCCCCCATGTTGACACGTGTCCACTGACTGAGTGCACGTTGGACACATGGACACAAGAACTGAAGCATGGCTCAGTGAAAGAAGACGGCTTCGTTTCATTAACAGTGATGTTCTTCGCTGACCTGACAAAAAGACCAGGTTGCATTATGGGAAGAAGGCAAACCAGTGGGGGGATGTGCAGCTTTGGGTGGCGTTCTGCTGGGAAACATTGGGTCCAGACCGCTCATGTGGATGTTATTTTGCCTTTTACCACCTGTTACTGCATATTAACCCATAACCCGTATCTGCCACCTAGTGCCAGATCCCACAGCAGACCTTCACACGTCTGGTGAAGTTCATGCCTCAGTGGGTAAAGACTGTTTTAGCGGTGAAAGAGCGGCCTACACAATGTTAGATTGATGGTCATGATAATGTGTTACCTTAGGGCTGAAATAATGAATGTGACGAAAACAGATGAACTATACCAACCGAGTTCACAAGACTTACAGGGATAGTCTGGTCAACTTTTAAAGGGATGTTCTGTTAAATAGTTATCAGTAGTTAGTACCTTACCAGCCGTGACATCAGTTACAGAGCACGGAGTATGGAAAAAAGGGGCAAAAGTCTTTGTCCAGGCTAGGCTAATGGCTAGCCAAATGAGGGCCTATTTTAGCATATCTCAGGCTTATAACACGAGTCTGTCTAAAAAAAAACACACTGGTGTGACAGAACGCTATGTTAGCTAATATTAAACCTCTACACTTTTGCACGACACCGTTAGTTTGTCGCTGTTTTCTCAACCGAACAACACCCGTGTTACCACGAGAGCGTCTGTGTGCTGTGCGTGGACAGGCTGATGGTGCTGAGGCTGCGAATGTGTCAGTCCTCCGGGGGTTTACATTCAACAACCTCAGCGCCATTGGCGAATAGTACATACATTGGCGTCTGGTAAATACGGTTTCCATGCAGTTATTAAGCATTTCGTCACATAAACAAAGTTTAATGGCAACAAGAACAGGAAAAGCCCAGCAGACTTAGAAGAGCCATTAAAAACATCTCCATCTTTGTTTTAGTTTCTAGGGCACAGAGTGACAGTGGGCAGGCATGAATTAGGCTGCAACATCCTTTCTTTTTAAAAAGTTGGCATCTGATTAGCAAGACCACCTGTCCACTCCCAACCCATCCATCCTCTATATGTTCTTAATCCGGTAAATAAACAATGCATGTAGCGCTATAGCTAACTGGGTCAGGCAAAGATTAAGCTAATTCAGTCAATTATTTCTAAACTCAGATGAAATAAAACATTTTATGATAGACATTGGCAAAGAGCCAAGGGGGAGCTGGGACTTTTGACTGCTTTGCTCATGTGTTAACCATGAAGGAATAATCTGAAACTTTACAGCCAATCAGAGCAGTTCCTCACCTTCAGCCTGGTGTTTGAACGGCTGCCTTTTTAAGAATTGTATTAATTTAGACAGATTCTGATGATCATTTTTTTGACAATAAATTGGTAACCAGTAGACCGATTTAAAAAATTCAAATTGTCTTGAATTTATCTTCAAAAGATCTATCTAATGGTATCAGAATATGTTGTGTTTGATGAGGTTATAAAAATCAGGTGGCCTTGCTAATCTGATCCACATAGATCCACCAGAAACTGAGGTTTTTTTTTTAATCTCCACTTTGGAGAGCCTTTTTTTTTTTAAAATAAAAATGTAATGTTTTTTCTAACAATAACTAAAAAAGGTGAAAATGCCTCTATCCAGAGCACTGTGGACCGGGCCTTAGAGCCTCAAACAAAGAGCTGAATAACACAGACTCTTTGTTCATCCTTGACGTAAATCTTTTAAAGATGAGTTCTTGCACTTTAAGCAATCATCTTGTCTGTAAAGTATGGTTGAGTAGACTGTTTGAAACATGACTAATGTATGCTCTTTATTTATACAAACTACAACTCTGAGAGACTCATGCGTTAAAAAGAAAACAATAGAAGTATCGTAGCTCTACATCTATGGTACAAATCTTAAAATAAATACTTTAAAAGGACCCTGTTGTTATGTGTATGTGATAAGACTTAGACATACGTACTTAAGTCTTTATGGTGTGTGTGCGCCTGTTTGACTGTGCTGAACATGTTCCTGACCGTCTTTGTTTGAGCTGAGTAAGGTGAGGTGCGTCGCCACACCCAGGAGCTGCAGTCAACAGCAGACCTGGCTGCAGCAGAGGCACATGGAGACTGGCAGCAGTTTTACCTTCACCAGGTTAGGCATCTGGGAGGACAGAAGACCCTTGAATTCATCAACTTTTAGTGTCGACCCTTGGTCCGCTGAAGCCCCGTGGAACTGGGTCACCAGCGTATTGATGGCCTTCTCTAGGTCTGAATACTAAAAAAGAGAAAACAGCAATTAAAGACTCTCTTCAACGCTATGAAAACAACTCGAACACAAATGCACACTGAATATATCCCAGATTAAATGACACTTGATAGGATGTTAGCTTGCGTTTTTAAAATACATCTAGTTTTGGTTCTTTGCTAACATTTGTCAGCTCATAAAAACAAATAACAAATAAAAAAAGTCATACTGCACAATGATGTCCCTCTCTATCAGTGTGATAATGAAAATGGGCAAAACTGCTTTAAATTACTACCTACTTTAACTTGGCATTTATTTATTTGGTTAGCTTCAAAGAAATACTTCTGACAGGCTGAAGTGGTGGATGGCGTGAAGGTTGTGAATAATTATTATCTTACATGCTGTAGATAGTTTTCTGAAGAGCCACAGTTTGGGGAAATAGTTTAAATTCAACAGGACACATAAGCTAACAGCTAGCCTGAACGCTGCTAAAATCAAAGGGGACTGCTGTTATCCTAAAACAACTCCAGTCTCAAACGTTTCAGAGGTTTATGCTAATGCTATTTTATAAACCTTTACAATGTTGTCACATTTCATGGGATTTTCTACAGAGATGTTATGAGATTTATGCTAAATTTGCACTGTAATTGCTACAGCTAGCTGCAAAACACGCCACACAATTCTATAAATAACCACTCAACATGAAACTGACTGTGGTGTAAAGGTCTATGAAGTAGTGTTTGCACGAACAGCTTTGAAATAATAAAGACTGGAGTTGTTTTAAGACGGCCGCAACTCTTAGCTGCGTTAGCTATTTAACTGTTTCTCCAAACTGAGACCATTCAAATAGCTATCTACAACTGGTGACATATGCCTTTATGCAGAACCCCACTTCCGAATGGCCAGAATATGACTTTAAAAACAGTCACATGTTTGGCCCTCTTTTATTAAGACAGTAAAAATGCTGCTTATTGTTTTGCCACAGAAGAATACTGCAAAAATCCAATAAATAGGCTAGCTAATTCAATTCGTCTTTGAAGCCCAAACTACAAAGAATGAACAATAAATCACATTTTTAAATTACTATTTATTTGACCTTTGACAGTCATTAAAGCCAACTGTTAAACACAGAAAAGGTGGCATTGGTCACTGGATTACAGAAGGAGTTTAGCTCAAGAAAAAGGTTGTTAAAACTATTGGGAATGTTAAATAATTTCTGGTAAATGATAAAAATATTCATATACTTGGATAAAGTTGATATCATTTTACACTTTTGTGTTTATTTAGTTGGATAACTCCAGCCCTCTGGAGCTGCTTTGGTGGCTAAGCTTCTTAGCTAACGCTAGCTGTAGCGTTAGCTAAGAATGCTAAAGCAAGAACAGAATGAAGCCTAAGACAAGAGACATTCTTTAGTGAACATGTTTAGGGATAAAAAGCTTTAAAGGGTCATACTTAAAGTTCCTAAGCATTTTGTGACTTAAAATGGACAAATTTACATTTTAGCCCTGTCTTTCTGTATGTCAAACCTTTCTTTAATAATGCTAACTTAACCACAGAACCATTTGTCCAATCAGAAAGCAGAAAGTTTAGTTGTTTGGCCTGAAAATAAAGTGACAGATTCAAAAATATATATTTTCAGCTTGACCAGCACATAATATAGTAAATGTAGTATGATGCTGACTCATGATTCATTTACAAACCAAGCAGCAGATCGGAGCCATTTTTGATTTAATTTTTCCATATAATTCGGAGCCACGTGCATCAAGTTTAGATTGAACTGCTTCTCAAATTTCATTGGAAAATCCCTTCGATTTTTCGGAGCGCTGTGTAACTTTTGCCCACGCGCGCCCACCCAAACACACAGGTTTGTACTTCTGTTTTCAGCATTACAAGATTGCATTTATTTCCATTCATTTCTGAAGGCCTAACTCCAAGCCCTGCATGACATTGCAGGGTAATAAAGGACCGGGGTTTGGTCCCCACGAGGACTACGGGTCCTAACACGCTAGGGTGATTATACCAGAAAAGGTCCTAAAAGATAACAATAAGCAGGCACACACACGTTCTTCACCACCACGTTAGTATTCTCACAGTGAAACAGCTTGTTGTTGTACAACTACAAACTTCTTTTTTAAAACAAAATCTTCCTTTTAGCCCGCTGAGGCTCTCTTTCTTCTTTCCGTATGTAAAGGGCCATCTAAGTTTAATCCAGATGTGGCGTACGATCAGCAAATCTTTCTCTCTTTCTTTATGCAGTTTCTGAACGTCGCCTAAACGAAACAACGTCCTGGGTTTTGTTTGAGCCTCTGCCACACCCAAACCAAGCTCTGTCCCAGCTTCATCTAAAGCCACACACGGTTTGGGCCTCCAACACCCCGGTGTCAGCTGGGTTTAAAGGCAGATTGACTATTTGTGACCTTAAAAAAAAAACAAACAAAAAAAAAACAACCCACAACTCTTACACACTGTGCTTTGTGTTGTTCAGGTTTCAGGGTGTGACAAGTTGCTGTTGAGTGTAAAGAGCTGGGCTCAGTAAGAATGGGACACATGGAGGGAAAATGGAGGCAAAACATGTCAGACTTCAGTGCCACCATGATAGTTTATACAGGTGTTATTATCATTATTATTATTATTAATATAGGACATAATGAATAGGGCCCAGCTGTGTCTGCAGGCCTGTCTCACACACACACACACACACACACACACACACGCAGCTCTACAGGCTGTATATAAACATATACACACATAGGGTCAGTTTCCAGCAGGGACCTCCTGGGTTCGTGCTGGAACCGTGGAGTCTGAGCAGAACTTGTGCCGGACGCCCAGCCGGACCGGGGGCCGCTTTTGTTCGGCGGAGGGCTCAGGGAGGGGCCGCGGCGCCGCGCACATCTGGAAACTTTCTACTCGAAAACAAACTCGGGACAGAGCAAAGACAAGAAACGAGCGAGAAACTTCGAGCTGCTCGAACCAAATGAAAAGAATTAGAAGAAGAAGAAGAGGGAAAAAAGGCGCCCAAACTGCGCATTTAACGGCCCTACTCCGCCGCCGAGCTCGCGGCTGAAAACTCCTCCAGCCCGCGTCGAAAACAAACAAAAAGTTTTTTTTAAATGGAACCAAAGGCAGGTTTCTGCTGACACTTTTCTCTTTAAAGCATTAATAAAAGTTGTCTTTACCTGAGGCATGTTGACTGCACCGAGTTGTCTTCCTGTCTGTGTGTTGGGGTGTGTGTGTGTGTGTGTGTGTGCGGAGTGTGTGTCAGGGCTTCTGTCACCAGTTGGCAGCTCTCGTGGAACCTCCCTAGGGTTGCCAGATAAGAAATAACGAAAATAGCGCACCGTCGCTCAAAAACTATCGTGTTTTGACCAAAAACTTTGGCATAACCACAGTGAGGGGGCCACTCTTTTCAGTGGTGGTGGTGTGTGTGCATTGTGATGTGGGCTCCGGATGAGGGGTTTGTCTTCGCTGCACGGAAAGCCCCAGGCTGCGGTACATTTGGGCTTCTTAAAAGCTATTTATCGCATATCGCGCAGGCCCAAAAACTATCGTATAAATACGATAACCATCGTGTATCTGGCAACTCCGGTCCTCCCTCAGCAGCGGAGAAGGCAGGTAGGTGGAGCAGCAGGCTGTCGCAATCCCACCACCAACTCAACACAAGGTCAGCGCCACAGCCCTCCACATCTCACACCGTTCGGTTTCAGGTTTAAATGACTCAGTTCGTCATGCTCAGATGCATGAGGTGACATTCCTGAGCTCACATGCATCAGACAGCTCAGTCCACATCTGGAAATTTTTAGGAAAGCCTCTTTCTTTTCTTTTTTTTTTTTTTTTTGCGCAATAAGTGCCTGCAAGTTTAGGCTGGTATTCTCCTTTTTTCTCCCAGTCTTCTATCCTGACAGTGCAGGTTTTATTGAAATGTCCCACGAGGTAGTCAGTAATGTAGCATTAGAAAGGTTTCGGAGTAATAAATGGACACACAGAGACAAGCAAGGACAGAGACAGAAAGAGAGAGAGAGAGGAGAAAACTGGCAGGACCACATTTCTTTCTGTCTGGTTCGGACTGACTTCACACAGTCTCTGGGAGGGGTGTACACACACGCACGCACACACACGCACGCACCCCCCCCCCCCGCACACAGGTGGAGATCCAAACTGTAGTTCATGATGGAGGCCACCACACTCCTAACCCATCCACACTACAAAAATATCTGTAAAAATTCAGATTTTCCTGCTACGTTTGTACCTCCTGTCCACACACAAAGGGAAGTTTTTGGTGAAAAAAATAAAAATGTGAAAATGTTATCACCCACTGCTAAAAAGTGGGCAATAATGTTTTCACTTTGTGTTTAAAGAAATACGTCGGCTATTTTCTAATTTGTTTCCGTTAACAGAGAAATCACATTTTTATGCAAAAACGCAGTGTGTGCTGAATGACTAAAAGTTAAAAGACTAAAGCTAAAAGAACTAGAACACTGGCTAAAAGCCTAAAGTGGCAAAATGCTCCGTAAAAGCTAAAAGAAGCAGAACGACTGCTAAAAGCAAAAGGACACAAAAAGCTAACTAAAAACTAAAAGTAGCAAAGTGCTAGGTAAAAGCTAAAACTACCAAAAGGCTAGCGAAAAGTATCGAAACCCTAACTAGAAGCTAAAAGTAGCAAAAGATTGGCTAAAACCTAAAAGTAGCAAATAAAACCCACAAGTAGCAGAACAGTAGCTAAAAGCAAAAAATAGCATAGGAAGACAAAAATAAAGCAAGTTCGCTGAAACAGATTTTAAAGAGAATAATATTTATAAAAGAACAGGAAATTTTGGTGTATTTCTATTAGGAAAATATTTGTAAACAAAAAGGTTAAAGGTGAAATTAAAGAAAATATGAAAATAATGAGTTTTCATGTTTTTCTTTTAGTGAAACACTATCATAAAACACTCCAGTGGTTCATTTCTCTGATTTAAAACC